>JAQZBX010002741.1:0-69696 GCA_029593785.1 Cabassous unicinctus | reverse complement strand
TATAAAAGTATCATTCTAGTCTAGTGGAGAAGTGAGATCCATTTGTTATCTTTAAAATTGGATACCCCTTCCTTTCTAGATCCCTTCTTATATGAGGAGAAATATTAAACTATGTTTATTCACAAAACTCTGATCTATTTTGAGATGGGCAAAAAGCTGTAAATTCATAGCAGAAATCCAGTTTGTGAAAAGTATCCAGCTTTCTACTGCCTAAAAGATAGAAATGCTAATTACTATCCTTACTATGACTGTCTGTGAATGTTCATTGTAAACTGTAAAGAACCACATATGCCTCAGGTATGGACATATTGTCACACTATGTGCTTGGTGATAAAATTTGTACACTAAAGCAACAAGAAAAAATGTTAAATTAGACTTCAGCTATCGTTTTTTACCTTTACACAAAGCATATACTGTTGGCACAATTTACTCTTGACAATGTGCTACAATTAAAAAAAAAATAAAAGTTCAATCATAAAGGCAGCAAAGCCTTGGGTATCCAACTGCTTGGATTGGAGTCCTGAACTCTTCCCTTAACAGAAATGTGACTTAAGCAAGCCAAGGCTGTTTTTCATATTTAATGCATTAATACATATAAAGGGCTGAGAAGAATGACAGGCACACAGTGAACAGTTAATAAATGTTGGCCATTATCATTATCTGTGTAAGTAAAAGATGGTGTTGGAAATCCAGTTTCTAACCATTGCAAACTGGTTTCTAGGAATAAAGAGAAGAGATAATGGTACAAAACCGAATACTGTGATTTTCTCTTTACAGAGGCCAAAATATCTGTCACCTCTGTAAAGATTGTTTGGTGTTTAGCTGACATTAGTCTGGTTTATTTTGGCTAGTAATTTTCATATAGATGCATGTTTATATTTTTATTAATTTCTAATCACGCTAAAGTACTCAACAATTAACTTGTTTCAAACTCAAAATCATACTCTTAAGAGTGAATGATTTTATTCTTAATGTTTGTTTTTCCTCTATATAGGCCACTCTAATTCTAGTACAGTTATCTAACATTGCTTTTGTCCAAATTCCTAATGAATTTATTTCTTTTCCAGGCAAAACATTGGAAGGCGCTGCCTATACAAGTTTATTAATCTACAAACTTCCAATTCCAAATCAGATGCCAGCATACATCATCTCTTTGTACTTTTACAACAGAGAACTGGCTTAATTAATCAAATAGCTGTGATTTGCTGCATTGTCCCCGGAATTGCTCACTCTGACAATACTCCATGAACTCAAATAATTTTAAGTCTTGGCCTGTCCAGCTTCTCCCAGACACTGTTTACATTTCATTCTGTCCATTACTGCCCCAAATAGTTAAAGTGCCTCTGATGCAAAATCCTTGGATATTCATTTGACACTAACCTAAAATTTTTAGTATTATCTTTAGATTCTTTATAATTTGCTGTCACCATCATTAGTAATATTAAATACTTTTTAAAGTTCTATTTTCATAAGTCTCCAAACCCCATGAATTTAAAAAAATATTTTATTTGGGGAAAGAATATGAATATTTACAAAACATATAATGTCAATAGAGCCATTGATTATCTCTCCAATAATATATTTGTGTAATTTAGCGTTTATATTTTAAGTCATTTTTCCCTATTTGGGAATATCTGCATAGTTAATGGGAAATTTGAAGGAAAAAAAAAGATACATGCATTAATTATTAAAATAAATAAGTTGACACAGGCAACTAATTAAATCATTTGGCACTACAAAGAAGCTTCTACCATATTCCTTTTACTACCTTTAGTCACCAGAAATTAAAAATAATTGGCTGAAAAAAATGTAGGTACATTTGGTGCCAGAGATGTTTGAGTATCACAAAGGAAGTGTGCAAGAGCTTTTACTACTGAAGACTATATCAGAATCCAGATTTCTGATAGGAGTGGTTGGAGGAATATACTTTAGAAATAAGCAAAGGGAGAGGGATACAAAATATGTATTTGTAAGAGGACCCCGTTAATTACCACTGTTTGTGATGTTGAGATTGCCACATCTCTGATTTGTATGTTGAAATTGGCCATGCCAGACAAGAAAATATTCATGTGATTTCTAAGCCACTTTTATTTAAACGCTACTTTAAATGAAACTTAAGATTTTGTGAGTTTGAAATATCTCTCCTACCTCTCCAGGTCATTCAGTTTGGGCTATAACATTAGTCCCTCTATTAAGCAAACACTCACACCTGCCCCTGAAAAACACTGACGAGTACAGTATTATATAGTGAAAGCCAACACAGTGCATTGCAAAAGCATAACTAAATGAATTCCCAGGTCTAGAGACCTGAAACTAAGCCATTGCTCAAAGTACCACACTTGCGCACCACTTATTTGAGATAGATCACTGGCATACTTGGAGGAACACAACATAAGAAAACCAATTGCATCTGAATTTACCTTCTTTGTGTGAGCTGTTTACCACATCTGTATTTTAACCTCTCTTCACTTTGGAAGTGTTTACAGCACTTTAGGGAAGAATATTTGTTGCTGAACATTCAGGATATGAACATTATATTAAGAGACTGCTTAATATGAAAAAAAAAAAAGTCTTGTGGCCATAAATGTGGCATTTCTGGAAATACACCTCTCTCCATCTATGTACCTTCCCAAACTTGGAAAGCAGTTACTAAAACCAAGCCACATATAATATAGAATATTCCTTTTACAATAGCTCCACCAAAACCACTAATAGAATTGAGTTATCCTAAAGTTTTTAAAGGATGAAAGAACACAATGCAGTAAGTAGTGATAACTGCAAGAAAACTGAAGGATTCAAAAATTAGAAGAGTAAGCATTCCTAGACTGCTATCCAGGTATCAGAACCATCCTGTGGGTCCAGCATTTGCAGTGGTCTGGAGAGAACGTGGCAGGTTCTGTTACTGCAAAGCCCAGTCTTAATTTATCTCTATATTACCAAATACCACTTGTTATTTGACAATCAGGGGGTATATTTAAGGACTATTTAAGCTAATTATTTTTTTCTCCTTGATTAGTTGATCTATTTTTAGCATCCAAATAAATGAAAAAAAAAAAAAAGCAAATGATTACCAAATTTGTAATTCAGTCATTTTAATCCCAAACTCATTTTTGTCTCAACAATAGATTGACAGTACTGATTTTTCAGATTATTTCTTCAACTTAACTCTACTTTGTCTTTGAATGAATAGGCTGCCTGTAAATCAATGAGTATTATTTGATTTAATTAGCCTTTGTAAGACTTTTGCTGGTAATAAATGGTACCATCAGTAAAAATTACAACTGTTTGACTTTTCTTCATTATATTTACCTATCACAAAACTTTGGGTAATTCTCCACTATTCACAAAAGTTGAAATACTAAACTCATCCTAATGCATTTACTGGGAAAAAATGGAATCAAATAAACCTAATTAGCATAATACTAATGTTAAAAATGACGAAACCTAATTAGAGTAATACTAATGTTAAAAATGACGGTAGCTATGTACCAATTTTAAGTTGATAGTGTTCCAATCAGACTATGAACATCATTAATCTGTTTGAGATTTTACTTTTCTCCTGTTTTATGATTTCTGATGTAGGAGGAAAAAGTTAATTTTCTAGTTCAAAAGGAGAAAATTAATCAGGCAGAGACCTCAAAGAAGATAAAGGCATGCTCTGTTATCAACACAAAGGCAGGAGAGTGATAATGTAGATCAGACAAACAATGGGAATATTGCAAATCGTTCATTGTAGGGAGAGACTGAAGCATGTGATTTACTTTGTAATTGTTTTTCTTGAGCCAATATTAACATTGATTTTCACTGTTTGAACATATATCAACTGATGATAGGAAGGAATAGGCCAGACAGATGTTGGGTGGCAAGAGGAAACCTGCCAAGGATTGATGTTTCCCCAGGTAATTGACAAAAGCTGTAGCTGAAATTTTAATAAAATAAATGAAAAAGTAGTTGAGTCCCATCATCTAAATTTCAGAGGAGAAAACAGAATTCTAAAGACACTAAGTGAAATTTTAGCAAAGTATCATTGAAAAGGTCATTACTGTAGCCAAAAATAAGAACTTAATATGTATCAAAATTGTGGAAATGAAAAAATATAAGTAGTTATTTTAATAACCACTACTCATTTGTTTTCTTTGGTAAAGCAATGCATAGTCATTTATAAAATTCATAATAAACAAGGAATTAAAACTATATAATAGCATCAGGTTAACTGTCACTGTAATGGTAAGATTACCACATCTCTAATTTCATATAGAAATTGGTAATACAGACAGGATAACACTCATGTCATTTCTATATCAACCTTTGGTCAACCCATGATATGACCAATAAAGTAATTTATGATTTCCCAAAAGTGATATTTATATTTTAATCAACAATATTTAATTAACAAGTGCTATTACTCATTTTATTCCTACATATTTTAGCAGGTTTCAATTTTGTAGTTCAAGTTAAAGTAATTACTTGGTGATAGTTGCCCAAACATCCACAGAACAGTTGGAAAGAAACTTCTAGTGTTAGGCTCCAGCTTGATGGTTTATCACAGAAGCCTAATTGCAATTAAAATAGCACATTTTCTGGCAGAAAAGATTCTTATCTTTTAAAATATGAATGTGCAGGTAAAGCACTATATGCATTATTTTCCCAAAAAAAAAATTCTTTTTTTACTTGAATGTGAGGTTGAAGTTTTGGAATGACCTGCTCATATAAACATTCAGCCATATGCAAGTTAATGTTTTGGAGACAGTTAAGTAGGTAAAAATAACAAAGTCTGTCTTGCCTAAAATATAAAGCCCAATTATGACAGTTTCTTCAATGATTGAAGAAAACAAATTTAAGTATATGAATGTTCCTCAATTTAAGTGAAAATTACGTGTAATAAAGGTCTCTATTTTAAACTTTTGTGTCATTGCATTGATTCCTTGAAATATTGTGATAAATATTCATAAGAAAATGGACTTCCCAAAATCACAACCATCTGGAGGTAAAAGCCAATTAAACCAAACATTTGTTCTAGCCAGGGTTTAATGTCTATGTTCCATGCCTATGTTAAGCTTATGTCTTTTGAAAGCTGAAACTTTTTTTTTTTTCAGAATATCATGACTCAAAATACCTTTTTCAATATGGATCCTTACACAAGTTGAACTCAATTTTTAGAGAACACTGTCCTTTATAACATGGGGTTATAATTCAACATTACCAATGTATGCCATGTTTTAAAAAGTATTTTTTAACATAGAAATTATGCTAATCTCATAGTTATAAAATGAAGTTTTACATGCAACTATATTTTATTAACACCTTTGCCTGTGGAAGGAGTGTGATTTTAAGAATGAAAAAGTGCATTTCCCTTTAAATTAACCAAAGGATAAATTTAAAACCTGGCATTTTTATAATTAGAGTAATAGATCATAGAATTTTATTTCCCTTCTCAAAGATCAAGCCTCCAACACTAGTTCAAAAAAAAGACTTTTTTATATATTTCAAGGAATTTATGACATCAATTTAAAACCAAGAGAGTATCACTATTTTTCTAAAATAAGGGAATTCCAAGAAAAATGTATTGTGCTTAAAGTTCACTGGAATTTTTAAAGCAAAGATAATGTCTAACTCATTTTTTTTTAAACAGTCCCATTTTCTAACACTGTTCCTGGCTCACAGCAGTTACTCAATAAATGTCTGTTGAATAACAGACTGCATGCAAAATGAAAACAAATCTAATGTATATACCAATGGATCATACCACAGGTCTTTGGCAGAAGAAAGGTTTCATGGTTCTTTACCAGAGGATAGAAAAGAATGAACATTTAAAACGATAGGATTTAATTCTTGATTAAGTTTTAGTTATTATTCATGAAAAATATATAATATGGTTCACTATACTAGTGTTCAGATGGATATTGTCTAGTTGTGAGGCTTACATTCAAATGAGATAAGTGATCAGCAGGCAGGAAAACGTCCATCCCATTGCTAAATGCGAGAATGAAGGGAACTCTGTTCACACAAGGAAAGGTATGAGGAATGCAGCTCAGGAAATATAATTCCCTTCATAGAATAAGGATATGGTCATTATCTGAACTGGAATTCACATAGATTTCCTTGGATGAACAATTAGCTTTCCATTATAAGACTTAATTGAAGATATTGATATGGACAGCCTAAAATGATGACCATCTGCATTTACATTTAACTATATAGAGTATAAGAATATGTATTTGATGCCATGAGAATGCTAAATATTTGAAATAAAACACTGAATACAAATCCTTAAGGCCTGATTCTTGGCATTAAAAAATTTGTTTTCCACCCTCATTTTGACTGATATCCCCAAGTTTGACTAAGAAGGAGATTAGCACTTATAGAATATCTACTACATGCCAGGCTTTACTCCTTACAATAACTCCATGATTTCTAATACCCAACGTCATATCCATACCATGTCCCTGCCTTGCTCAGTATCCCAGTGCTGTTACATGGAGAACACATTTTAGCATAAAGCAAGCAATAGCCTAAAGGAAGTCATGCCACACTGCCATGTTTTATCTGTTTGATCAAACTTGTCCAAGCACAAATAATAAGCCTATATGTTTTTTGCTGTCATTTTTTGCTTGGTATTGCTTTAAAATCCTTTCTTCCTAATGGAACTAAGGCGAAAAGCCAATCCAAAACAATCTAATTGCACTGAGAGGACGGGAAAAGTCAATAAGAAGTACCATGTAAGTGACAATGAAGCCATTTGGAAGTAGACTGTATCCACTTTTTATTTAGTTCATAAAGTTGATTGAATTAGAACAAAATCCCTACTACATTCTGCTGCAAATCCAAATCAGTACCTTTATGTCAGCATTTTTAACATAAGGCAATATTTTGCCCCATGATTTTAAGAAAAACTATTTCTTTTACGATCATATTGTGCCACATTTTTATTTGTTGGGTTTAATTTATATTATTATGTCACCCACATATTACTTGTACACCTACACTATAAATTTGTACATTAAGATATTACAAACTTATTTATAAATTAGCATATATTATCTTTTTTATAACTTTATTTCAAATTTAAAAATATAAAATAACAGAAAAGGGCAGCTCAACAAGGTATGGAAGCATTATTCCTAAAAAATTTTGTCCAAGCGCTTTTATAAGAAATAATAGTAAAATAGTAAAAACTATGGGTTATTTTTTTTCTGGTAGCAATGTGATAACTCTCAGAAATATGATCAATATATACTCCAAAGCATTTTAACTAGTTTGATTGCACCATGGATGTCATTACTTCAACAATATGCTTTCCAGTCTAGGAATAAGTGGAAGCAAGAACCAGCAGGTTTCAAATGATTCCAACTGTGTTAAGTACTGACTGTGAAACAGATTCACTCTCTTATATGCTGTTTTGTAATAGGAGTGATATTAAGGTGAAAATCTCCAGACGGGTGCAGTTTTTTTGGGTAATAAATAAATTAATAACAAATGCTAATTTTAAAACATGGCATGCAAATGTAAGTGGTAAAATACTCAAAATGAAACATGTAGCAATTACACAATCATGAAATAATAGGTACCAAAACAAAAGACAGCATCGTATCTGCTCTATTCTGATGCAATTACAAAGGTCAACTTTTCAGAACTCTGAAATAACCACACACAAAAAGTGATTTTAAAACAAAAACAGACAAACAGAAATGATTATTAATTAAAAAGATACAGTAAAACTCAGATGCATGGAAACCACCAAAAAAAGAGCATGGATTAAATGAATAGGATGCTTTTGTCAGTGTCAAGCGGTATATCCTTGGACAAGAGGAGTGGAATGTGGGTAGCTTTTTTTGAGTTCTGCCTTCCATGGGCCAGATATAAGAACTACTTATTTATGGATTAGGAATGATTATATCCATTTTACAGTCAAGGAAACCAAGGACCAATACAGTTAAATGATAAAAACCAAAGCCACATAGCTTTTAAGGAGATCATGAAGTCTTTTTTCTTACTCCAAATATGGAACTACTTCTCGTAGTCTTAGTTTTCTCAGCTGGAAAAAGAATTAAATAGGCCAAATAATCTCAAAGGTCCATTCGAGTCTTGAGAATGTGAAACTATTTTATGAGTTCTATTAGACACCAAATTTATCTTTCTAAAATTAATATAGTAGCTAGACACTGCCTTAATCACTAGTCAATTAAATTATTTTGATTCTTTTTTTAGTTTTGATTCTAGGGTGTTGTCTGGGCAGCTCAAAGTCTTTTAAGGGAAGTTTAATGTGATATCTTTTTTTCCTCCAAATATTTTTCTCTAACAAGCAGGAATGAAAGTATATCTATTGATCATTATGTTTAGAGGTAACCACTCAATAATCTAAATATGCAAAGATTTTTTAAAAATGTGAATGAGGACATTTGGAAGAGAAGGAATTTAATCCTTTCTATTTGGCATTTCCTTAGCTCACCCCTTTACTTACCATTACATACTAGAATGAAAAAAAGAGGTCACAATAGATAGACATAGTATGTAAGAAATGAAGCAGAAAATGGAAACTATGGATGCCTCTAAGTGATGGAAATGTGTATTTATGTAAATCAGAAGCAGCAGTTTGCTGAATCTCTGCTTCTCCCCCTGATCTCCATGCAGAAATCATTAGTGAGTCACAGCACTGATAAGTGATATAAAGGGGTTAATTGTATTTCATCATTAAGGGGAAACAAAGGTGAAATGCTGAGTCAGGAAGTAAGACGGCCTGCACTTGCTTTTTTTTCTATGGGGCTGTGTTGGGTTAGCATGGGTCTGTACTGGACCTCCAGAGATACAAATAACTGAAATAATGGAGCGCTTGGAGAGCATGGGGACTTCTCAGGCATAAACAATTCATAACCCAATTAAGGGCTTTATCATCCGGACCCAACTGTTGTAGAGGAAAATATGGACTGCAGCTGGGTCTAGACATTCAGAACTCTCTCTATATCAGGGGTTCTTAACAAGGGGTCTGTGAGCTTGAAATGAAATTCAAAAAAACAAACAAAAAAAAAAACATTCTTGTGGGAACATGTTGGTGTGGGTGTGATATATTTATTAAATAATACACAGTATAGTGTGGACTTAGTAAGGGGTTCATGGTTTTCACCTGACTTGCAAAGGGGTCCCTGGAACAAAAAATTTAAGAACCCCTGCTCTACATGCATTTTATTCACTTTGGCCTCTATCACCACAAGGGATTCCATTGAGCTTTTGTGTACCATATGCTTATCACATTTTAGTGTCGTCCAATGGTCTATTGTTAGCTTACTGGGAGGTAATTCATAAAGAAAAATCTTTATAAGTGCACTGAATTGCCTTATCTTATATGGTTTTTTTAAGAAACAGGCCGCAATCCTCTTCAACAAAAATGATGCCACTAATGAAAAAAGAAGTTCAGACTTATATATGGTTTAAAAATGGTGTTTTACAAGTGAAATTGGGCCGCATATAAAGAAGAACTCCCAGGGTAAAGCCAGGTTTCCAGACTGGCTTAGACATGTGACTTGAAGAAAAACACTTAAAATTTCTACATATATTGAATAAGAATGATACTGTCTTCTTTAAATGGCTGTGAAAGAGATTATATGCAATGGGAAATGACGTATATATCTATTAAGCATGATTTCTGTATCAACTGATCTCTTGGATTAGCTTAACATTTATCGCATGCCTGCTACAGTTCATTCTTCTAAGCACTGACGTTCACTCTGGGAAGTAGGAAGTGGTTAAGACATGGTCTCTGACTTTGAGGAGCTCTCTTATATCCTTCTTAGTTATTTTGCTTTAAATTGTGATATACCAGTATTTGGCTTGACTGAGTTGCCATTTGAGACTGAAAGAACACTAGGAAACAGGACTGTGTTTTGAACAACCCTAAATATATGCCTGGGGTTGTCAATGCATCAGCTGGAGAGGATGCACAGCCCCTGCCAATAACAGATGGTCCTGCAGGAATAGTTTAAACCCTGAGGAGTGTTGCTCCCAGGATCATCCAGAAGTCAACAACCCTTAGCTAAAGCAGAATTTAATTGTCTAAAACAGAGAGTTGAGGTGTCAAAATGATTTTGCTTAATTATTACCATGTTTAAAAATCAATGAATTCAACATATTTTGCTGCCACTGCTTGGCAGAAGATCTTGCTGTCAAGACCAAGAACGAAAATGAGTCCATGTCAAACTGAAATATCCTAGAGATTCTGCCTGATTTTACTAGTGCTTAATGTAATTTTGATACTCATTTCAATTTTGCAACAAAAAAATGACAGTTCATTTTCATAAAAATACTAACATCTCTTTTATGTTGGAAATTTGAATGATTTGGAAATACACTGAAACATTATTAATTTATATTGCCATAAACCTAATTATTATTCTTAACTTTGAAGACAGCATCAGAAAGAAAAACTCAATTTTAAAAATTACAAAGGAAAAATATGTCATGTGAAACCTAAGTCAGATTAAATGGGGTTTGGTATTTCTAGGAAGAAAGAATACATTTATGCATGTTTGGTTTCACACTTTATAGATGTTTCTCGATCAAAATATTTTGTTGTTTTGTTGTTGTTGTTATGAGGGAAGGTGTGAAGAAATAATGTGCCATTTAAAAACCTTCCCAGAAACTAAGAAATCAGATGTTTCTTACATAATGTAAATGAATATAGCCACCTACTGAATGACAAGAAATGGAGGAAAAAGAAAGTTGCCAATCCAGATGTGTTCACAGCTGACCAAGAGGGAAGACCAGTGTGATTCTAGGCTTCCAAAGTGAGAATAGGTTCAATGACATGAACAGGAGGGCATCAACTCACAACTCAGATCTCACTCCATTTTGTCTACATTTGTCTCTTATACTTTCTACAAAAAGGTTCCTGCAGAATCCTATGTTGCCATGTATTTGAAAGTCCTCAGCATGCAGCTGCTATCACACAGAGGCACAGATTGGCTGCATCCTCCGAATCCAAAAAGCACCAGTAGTTTTTTCCTCAAGAAAAGATCTACTATAGTTCTACAGTACAGCAGAAGACATTTTCTCCCTATAAAATATATAGCTTCCCTTTATAAATCTGTCTTTTCAGTCTCCTCCTTATTGAACTTTGTTTAATGAGAAAAAGCTGCATTCACTGAATTGTGGTTGTTACTGTCTTGTACAAAAAAAAATGCTTTGTTTTCAAAATCAATTATCTATCATGATACTCAGCAAGCCACTGTACTGACTGTGGACCCCACATGGATTATATACTTTTTCTCATAGGCAAAAATATAGGATTTGTAAAATCATTAAAAAATATGCATGGCTATTTTCAGATTCATAGCTAGTAGGGGTAGTGAAAGACATTAAGCATTAAAGAATGGTGAGACATTTTACTGAACACTGTCATGAAAATAAACATATTGAAACCCATGTATGTTTGGAATGAAGCTGTGATACTGATGCATGCTATTTACAAATGGAGCAAAGATGAATTCTAGAATATAGTTTGAGAAATGATTCAATAGCAATTCCTATGAGGATACAGGCACTCACTCAGTACCCAATCCTTTCCCTTATGATAATGCTATAATGTTATAGACAGATACCTACGGTTTCCAGCTGATTTATGTTTAAAGGAGAGTCTGTGTGTACAAGAGAGGTGAAAGCCAGATCATGGCATCAGAAGTACCACAGGTCAGTATAAGCAGTCCTGCATTGTCTATTTTGAATAACTAGAACCATCAAACAGCAAATCTCTCCATTCTAACAAAGGCATTTGAGTATTTTATACTTTCACACATAACCAATGTCTCTGCATTGGAAAAAAATAGGCAAGACTAATTCCCTGGGCTATAAATCACTCTAATGTGGAGGGAAGTGTGTTAGCTAGTTGTATTACAAAGCCTTTACTTCATATTTAATAGGCACCTGCAATACCAGCATTATACAAAGCTCTCTACATTTCAAATCTTAAAACCCCACTTAATTTTCAGCACTGAGTTCCTGCAATCTAAGAGCTTATGAAGGGTTCCCTGTGTTCATACAAATCTATGCAAAATGTGCCAGAACTTCCTTGTCTGTGATGGCATTCATTTAGAGGTGAATCCCAAATTTCTATCACTGGCACACTTATTTCCGACTAAAATAAATATTCTCAGAATGAAAGCTGAAGATTAGGAGGACAAAAAAGGAGGCAAAGTAACTAGCACTGGGAGAGATATATGCAAATATCAGCTGAATGACAATTCTTCATACCATTTACAATTGAAGCTTAAAGACTCAAATACTCTGCAATCCATTAGTTTCTCAATATCCTGAAAGGGATTAGAGTATTTCTTAATCAACTGCTAACAGACGGAAAAAGGCCAGAGACTGGATATTAACAAAGCAGTGTAATTGTAATACTATAATGTAGAGATGGTCAGATAGAAAGGCATACTGTGGAGGAATGTTAAAATACAAGATATTATAAAAGTATGACAAAATAGAGCAATTCCATTCTTTCCTGCAGCCCACATAATTAAAAATCTATATAAATTAATGAGTAGTGAAGCTGTAGTAGACTCCTTTCAAGAAGTGAAAAGTTAATTTGATATATTTTCTCAAAGAATTCCGGAAAATTTAGTGTAAAATGACTAGAAGGAATTAATCAAATATGCCACAAAGATCTTGTCTGTGTTTATATCTCCACCACTTTTAGCTGGACAGGTGGTCCCAAGTCCATCATTTTAAATATGATATGTGCTTATGGTACTGTAATCTATCAAGCTGTTAAAGAGCGAGGGAAAATATTTTCACATGTCATTTACATAATGGATAAGTATGTAAAAACAGAGCCAAAACAAATGACTGAGTTCTGAATGCTTTAAAGATCGATGTTAGGACTCATACAATTTTACCAATTTGGCTACTTCATTTGAAGTAATGGCTATAGGAGATAAACCTAATGTCTACAGGAAACAATTATGAGAGAGAGAAATTAAACGTGGGTTGGAGTCCTAGTTTATTCTTGTCATCACTCTTTACAGTTAGGGAAGACAGTTTAACTTATTTAGGAATTTCAAATTTTAATGAATCTTGGCCCAGGGAAAAAAATATAAATCAAAACCAAAATGTCAATCATAGTAATATATATCTTATTCTATGTTTCTAATGACTGACAGCCCAATGGGTCTGTACTAAACAAAGGCAAAAATGATGTGTTCCTTTCCAAATGAAATGATTGACAGATTTAACAGCTTTCTGAAACAACAACTGATGAAATCTTAAACAGTAGAGTATATCTCCTATGCACATGAGAAATCATATTTCTGTTTGGATTTATTTCTGTAATTTGATGCAGATTTGGGGGTGCAGACAATTAAAAAGACCATAAGATATCAGCATTATTATGTATTGAAAGTCAGACTCCAATGCCTCCAGGTTTTGAAAATTTAGAGTAAGTCTTTGCCTAAGTTGTGTTCCCAAATTCTAATCACTGGCCTGTGATTAGATTAATATCTTTACAAATCTGGTATGAATTTTCGGGCTTTGATATGTAATACATTCTGGAAAAAGAATATTAAATGTAAAATAATGTGACAATAAAAGCAAAACAAAAAAACCCAAATTCAATCATTCTTACCTTTCAACTAAGTTAAATATGATAATAGTTGATTTATTAATATTAGTAAGAATCATTAAACTTATGGTTTGATCAATGATCCTCTCTAAGAGACTAAATTCAGAGACAGCTTACCCCAAAGCATTTTAAGTGAAAGTATTAAAACAATTCAGTGATCTTGCTATTTTTTTATTTTTTAAAACTATATACAAAAGCTAAGAGTTCAGTTCTGACAAAGTCAAACAGAAAGTCCTCAAGAACAACAAAGCTGCTATATTTAGTGGACTTCAGCATTGGGTGGATTTTGCATTTCTCCCAAAAAAATTCAAAGCAAGAAATCTAAATAACATAGTAATAACTGTGGAAACAGAGCTTATGAAAAAATAAAATTTACAAATGTCACTTTCGTTATAAAATGAAAAAAATCATTAGGATGCCATTTCTAATATTTTGAGCGTAATTTACAGACATTTCAGGCATAGCAATAAGAAAATGAAACTTCAAGAGTCAAAATAATTCTCAACTGATTATGAGGAATTCTGATTTTAGATTTGAGGTTTTGCATAAAATCTAAACTTTCTCTATTTTACTCTTTCAAATATATTCAATTTGTGTTTTATGAGAAGATAAATCATAGCTTAAAATTCTTTAACTCATAGGAATACACATACATATACCATATTATTACAAGTGCAATATTTGCAAAGTTTTAATGATGCCAAAGTTTGTTCTGTAACACCATGTGGATGACTCATCTGAAACTCAGGGGGCCATCAGTTTACCTTGTTTCTATACTAGAATTAATTGCAACATTTAAAAAATAACAGAGAATATTTTAACCACAGAAATTCTTTTCTCTATGCCAATAAATGTTCAAGTATCAGCAGACACCTGACATCTGTGTTTAATACAGTGGTAACTTGTCATTTTTATTCTCCTTCAGGTTATTAGCAATGAATGCTGTACCCTGAGTTTTATAGCCTAGGAATTTCAGACTAGAAAAAAAAAAGTCATCAAATATTTGTCCCACAAATCTGAGAGGATAGGTAGCCCGTTTGAACTTATGATCACTACTCATTTCAAACTACTGAATCAGTATCCAAGGGGTTCTGAGTATAATCTACCTCATAAATTTGAAAACTGAGCTCATGACTGTAGAGCATTTAAGCCAAAGGAAAGAAGTAGAAATAAAAACCATAATAACATTTTAAAAATAATTTGAATTTTGGGGAGCAATTTTTCTTCATATGTCAGCATCTTCAACCACCACAATCTATATACTCCAAAATTTAGTACCTTAAAATGTCTAAATTTTTTGTTAGACTCATATTAGTTGGTACTAGCTCCCTTCACTGTTAACTGTATTTTCTTCTCATTGTTCTAAATACCAATTCTATGACTGTCGTGTGCATTTTACTGGTCAAAACATCATTTCAGTAGTGGCTTTGGTGGGATTGTTCAAAAATGAAAAGATAATCATAAATGTAATATAGTATCATTAAATTGTTTTTCATAGAAGCAAGTCCCTTTATACTCTAAAACGTACATGTATACATTTTGGGAATAACATGCATACACACATTCAATGTATAATTTCTTCAATTTATACACGAATTTATATATACACAAATGCCATCCTAGATGCTGAAAGTAAAAGTCAGGATGTTTAAATTCTAAGTAAGGTATTTTCATTCTGAAAATTAAACATGACAGCTTACCCAGAACCCAACTTTTAGTGCAACTATCACAGATTGTTTTATTACTTAAAGAAGTTGTCAAATGTAAATAGGTCACTATTTTTTTTTTCTTTAATGTTTCCATTTATACCCAAAAAAGCACACCAGGGCCAGGAAAATTAATTCCCCAAATGCTGTCAACGGGGTTGGGAAAAAGCAATAAATAGCTTACTGTAAAGCTTCCAGCTACAATAAAACGGCTGTCAGTAAGTGGGCTGAGAGTTGCGCTGTGCAAAAACAGGTCCTCTGGAAATGATAACCTGAAAGGGAAAGGAGCTGACATTTCCTGTTCAAATATGCTAAGAAGGTGGTTCTCAAACTGTGGTGCCCGGGCTAGCAGCATTAGAACCACCTGGGAACTCGTTATCAATATGAAATTTCAGG
The DNA here is from genome assembly GCA_029593785.1 of Cabassous unicinctus. Lineage (NCBI taxonomy): Eukaryota > Metazoa > Chordata > Mammalia > Cingulata > Chlamyphoridae > Cabassous > Cabassous unicinctus. The sequence continues at coordinate 53,988 of JAQZBX010002741.1, read as the reverse complement.
CCCTACCTCAGTGGTACTGAATCAGAACCTCTAGGGGTGGGCCCAACAACAGGTGTTTTCATAAGCCCTCCAGGTGATTCTTAGGCATGCTAAAATTTGAGACCTAATATATGTTTAAAACCATAACCATTAAGAATATTTATTTTTCCTTTTAGAGAAAATACACCTATGAGGCCTACTGGAATTGATTATGTTATCCTTAACCTTATTAATAGTAATTTTGCTTTTATTAAAGCATATCAAGACATGATCTTTTGCTAAAAAATAGAAATTTCACTCAGTCTGTGAATTCTAAGGATACTTCTAAACATTAATAAAAAATAATTTGAGGAAAATTCAGTAACAGAGTTGTGGTATTTAAGAAAAATGAAAGCTTAGTAAAATAAAGTGAATGAGGACTATGATTTACAAATGTTTCATACAATCTTTGCAGGATGACACAAGAGGAAACAGCAGAGGGAAAAAGAAGTCAGACCGAATAGGAACCAATATGTCACAAACAAACCTCTGGTGTAAAAATCAGACACTGTGTTTTCCTTGTAGATAAAATATAAATTAACAAAATTTAAATTTGGTAACCTCTTACACAAGAATTTTGTATTATAGCCACATGTCAATTAGCACCGTAACGTGAAAAGGTATTCTTGTTAACAGCAATCCATGCCTCCTAACTAAAAAAAACTTCTCAGATTACATGTTAGCCTATAAATTCTTTTGAAAGCTTTGTACTAATAAAACCTGCTATTTCAAAATTTGTGTAGCTGCAAGAACACACCAGTTGAAGAGAGCTAAAATCCAGAGTTTTCACTTTTCAGCTTAACCAAAACATCTTCAAGTAACAATCATAAAGTTTTATGAAAAAAAAAGGTAGTATGTGATTTATATCCTTCTTTCATAGAAAATATGCCTATTTTCCACTAAAATTGTAGATATTACTACCAACACCTCTCTCCTTACTTTCAATACTCCTTTTCTCCAGCATTGCATTTTTTTTCTTTCTCAGCATGAACACTTATAAAAAGTATAAGCAAAGCCATTTTAATAGCTCTTTATCATAACAGTGAATTATAGCTATTTTTGAGCATCCAATTGCCTACAAGGAGAACAGAAAAGTGACACAATGGTCTCAAGAAATTTTTAAAATGCACTTTCCTTTCAGTTAATGAATTACTCAGCATCCTATTTGAAGGAGTACATCATACAATATTCTTATGACTGACTAAACCTCAATAAAAGGTCTTTTCCATACTTTGCTGAAATGCATTTAACATTTACATCACTAAACTCTCTCTCTAAGTATATATATTTTATATAGTTCTAAATTTCTGGGGAAAATTGGAAAATGTAGGTGCATACTTCAATGCTAATACCACTCTTATGTGAAAGGAAAGGGTCATGTGGGCATAATATCATGCTTCTTTGGAAAAAAAGATTTCTGATTTTACGTGGAATATTTTAAATCACATTAAGTATGTTCAAGATATTATGCAAATCATACAATTCCATGAGGATATGATGGGTGACCTTCACATTTCAAGTAAATAATAAGAAAACCATTTTCTTTCTGTTCATTAAAATAGCAAGTTCTTAATTAAACACACTTAGTTTCATAAATTACTTTTCTTACAACAATGAACTATTTATTTAACAACTTAAAAATCTTGACTAAACGATTTCTAAATTCTAAGACAGCAACTTCTTTTGAGAAACTGATTAAGTTAACATGAAAATAGTTTGTCCCAACTTCAGCTTATATGTAATAACCTAACATTCTCCTCTAGATCTTCCATACTAATTTAAAGTTCTTTCATCCTATGCATTTTAGATTTAGGAATCTATACTTTCAAAATACTTTAGAAATTTAATCATTTACTTTCTTTAAAAAAAATGGAGATTTTATTTGTCCAGTCACAGGAATTATCCTTAATGTTCTGAGAATATCTAGGTGATTCGTTATCAAAGTTATTTTTAATAGTAAATATCATATTAACCCAAAGTCTTAAAGTTACTCCAGAAGCAGTAAAAAGATACGTAGAGAAGGGAACAGAGTTTCAATAAGATATCTTAGGTACTCTATCCTAACCCGTGCCAATAAAATTATAAAATAAAATAAAATAAAACACTTAATTGTTCAAAGACAATCAAGGGCTGTCAAAACAAACTTGCAAGTTGTTTTTGCTTTTCCTGATTTCCTGAAATTTATATATTCCTTATTTTTAACAAATTCAAATGGGCTCTCACCATAAGGTGGACTCAATACCAAGAGATAGAAAATGGGTTACAAAATCCTAGAGAGCTGGTGTGTGAAAGCTAGTCACAAAAGAGCAAGCAAAGGAACTTAAATACTAGTTGCTCCAGAGCAACTATCATTAAATAAAAGGTGTCTTTGGCTGTAGTACCAGCTTGATCCTTCCCTCCCCCCCCTACTGCTACTGCTGGATTGGCATCTAGCCAACACAAGGGACATGATACCGTAGTGCCATCTACAGGCTATTATTGACATTCAAATTCTGTGGCAACAGACAAGCACCAGTGAAATAAATTAGACAGCGCTGCATTTAAATCTTTATTAACAAGGAATTATTAGACCTAAGAAAAACTAATTCTGGATTTGGTTGAAATATGAGTTTCTCAGCCTCTTAATCCCTCTTCATATGGCATATTTCACAGTTTAGAATGAGTTATGACAGATCACTTATGCATTACTAAGATGAGAGAATATTTACAATGGATTCATTCTTCTCTGTATAAATTAGTTATATCAGGGAAAAAGCATTCCTTTTTTTTTTTTTTTAAAGAGTACTTTGGCCATTGTGGACAATCTGAAAACTTTTCCAATATATGCCCAATTTGCTATATTACAATAAAATAATTTGAAATCAAAGAGAAGACTTTCTATATGGCTTAGTCGTAATCTATCAACAATCATGTGCTTCACAGCTGATGTACATTTAATATACTACTATCTTGTTTAAAGACTAAAAAAAAATTAACCCCTTTAACAACCATAGCTCCAGCATAATTACATTCAGACCTTCAAATGTCATTTAAAACTTGAGATTTGAAGGTGACTTTTTAGATCAAAAAGGTAGTGTGAAAATCTCAAAGCAGTCAATTTGGAAACCCCAGGAGTCGAATTTGGCATATCAGGACAGGTTTTCTTCTTCAGCAAACGTTATCTTGGGACATTTTGGAATATTTTCCTCTTTTCATCTTTTGTCATTTGAAGGAAACTGGGAGGTTAAATAATTCTCAGAACCTAGAAATTTCAAAGCTGTTCTAAAAATTCTTGACTGCGCCCCAGAGGAATAGAAAAGGGGTCAAGTTTTTTTTTTTTTTTGCTGTTGTTGCTGTTTTTTCCCTCCTTATAATATAATTAAGCTAAATTAGACCAAAACAATAGCCGCACTGGCATGTTAATACTGGTTGACTGGGCACTTGTATGCAGTACTTATAGACCAGTAAAAGTGCTCGTTTACCTGTCTGGTGTGTAAGGGGCCCTTTGTCTTGAAGCCTCCTTGGGAACTGCACTCTGAGGCACTGAAGTGATCTGAACTAGTGGAAGAGCGTTTGGAAAGGGTGTCACAGCCCCCGACAAAGGTGTTGTCCAAAGGGAGTTCCTGAATCACATGATGTTTTTTCACAGAAACTGGAGTGTCTGGTTTAAGATGGAAAGCAGGCTGTGGAGAGGCAGATTTGTAGTGCTTGGCCAAGTCAGGGCTGTTAGGTTTGAAGGTGGTAGGAGGTGCCGGGCCCCAGTCAAATCTTCCTATACTTTGCTCCTCCAGCTCAGCTGGCAGGCTTATTGTCCCATTGATAGGTTCATGAACTGCGTCATCGGGTTTGGACTCTTCGATGGTCACAAAGTTCAAAAGAGAGCTCTTGGGAGACTTTCTTTTCTTCCTTTTCTTTTTCTTGTTTTGTTTGTTCTCCTGGTTTGGAGACATCCACTCAGCACCTTGCTTGCTTCTCTGAGCCGCTTTGAACCTGGATGCGTGGCGACAGCGCACCAGAACAGTGACAAAGATCACTACTATGACTACCATGGCGCCTGCGACGATGGCGATCATGATGGTGAGATAATCCTCATTTTGATAGGGTTGGCTACTATCCCCTATGTTCCTGTCCAAGGGCGTCTCCATAGTCCTGCGTATCAAGTCATAGATATAGGAGGCATTTCCTGCAGTGTCATTAACATAAAGAAAAACAAGCACAAGTGTGTGCAAAGACTTAGGGTACCCCAGGTCACTTATGTTGACCACCAGGCGGTGCAAGCCCACATCTGTAGGTGTCGGTTTTTCTTCCAGAGTAATGTTACCTGTTACTGGATCAATCCGAAACAGACCTTTGTTGTTCCCACTCACAATTGTATACTTAAGCTCGGCATTCATTCCGGTGTCAATATCTACTGCAAAAACTTCTGCAACCACGGAGCCAGGAATGGCCGAGAGGGGCACCAACTTAAAGGAAGTGTTGGACGGTGGCGAAATGACAACCGGGCTATTGTCATTGACATCCATGACATTGATGGTTACTTTTGCAGTAGAGGAACGAGGTGGTTGTCCTCCATCAGTGGCTTTGACATCAAAAGTGTAGGAGCTCTGCTGCTCTCTATCAAATGAAACATTTGACTTTATGACTCCGGAATAGGGATCCAACACAAAATTCTCATTGTCATTTAGAATGGAAAGAGTCACAGCTTTATTCTCTCCAGCATCTGCATCTGTCACTGTGATCACCCCCACAGTACTATATTTTGGCAGATTCTCAGACACAAAAAATTGAAAATGATTATGAGTAAACTTAGGGCTGTTGTCATTCTCATCCAGAACAGTAACTATCACAGCCGCTTGGCTTTGGAGGGGAGGGGTCCCATTGTCCCTGGCAGTTACTGTAAAAATGAATCTTTCTTGCTCTTCTCTATCAAAGACTCTGGAGGCTGTCAAAACTCCTGTCTTTCGGTCCAGATCAAAGAAGGAGGCATTCGGTCCAAGCTGATAAACAATGTCTGCATTTTTCCCACTGTCCTCATCTGTGGCACTAATAGTTGTTAAGTATAACCCACGTCGGTTGTTTTCAGAAACTGACAGCTCAATTACAGGCTGGTTGAAAATTGGTGGGTTGTCATTTTCGTCCTCAAGCTTAACCCTTACCAGGGCAGTCTGATTTAAACTGGGCTTCCCAGAATCCGAGGCAACAATTTTAAAGCTGAATTCTTTGGTGCCCTCATAGTCCAACAAAGAGGAAGTCTCTAACAAATATTGGTTGTCGTAAACTGCCTTCAAATGAAATGGGACCTCTCTTTCAATGAAACAGATCACCTTGCCATTCACATCTGTGTCCTTATCTGAAACTGTAATTAGGGCAATCTTTGTATTGACAGGATCTTTCTCAGATAAGTACACTGTGCCATTGATGGGACTTATAATGTACCTGAGGTCTATGTTAGGAGGGTTATCATTTACATCAGTGACATTGATGGTAACCGTTGCTCGAGCAGGAGTGGAGCTGCCATCACTAGCCAGCACTGTCACTTTGTGAATGGCTGTCTCCTCTCGATCTAAGGACCTCTGAACTGTAATCAGCCCAGTAGTATTATTTAAAGCAAAGAGTCTTTTGGTTGCAGGGGCAACCTGGGCACCAAAAATGTACCGAATTTCTGCATTACTGCCTATGTCTGCATCAGTGGCATGGAGCTGAATTACAGAGGTGCCTATGGGAGCATTCTCTGGAATGTGCACCTCCACTTGACCCTCTTTAAACACTGGCCTGTTGTCATTTACATCACTTACTGTGACCTGCAGTATGGCTGTGCTGGATTTCTGTGGAGTGCCTCCATCCTCTACTTTGATTTTCATCACATAGGTATCTTTCTGTTCTCTGTCCAAGTTTTGCTGAACAATCAATTGCGGCCACTTCTCTCCCTCCGGAGTTTCCACGATATCTAGTCCAAAAACACTCTGCCCATTTAACAATTCATAATGCTGCACACCATTGAAGCCTGTGTCAGGATCTGTTGCTGATGGAATTGGAAAGCGGCTGTTGATCAAAGTGTTTTCCGGAATGGAGATATTGATGACAGGAGATGGAAACATGGGGGCATTGTCATTGGTATCCTTGACAATTATTTTTATTTTGATCAGCCTGAAAAAATCATTGGGGAGGATCACCACCTCAAGTTCAAAGAAACACTCATTCTCCTCAGCATACGAGGCTCCAGCACAGAGTTTTTCTCTGTCTATTCTATTGGAGGTTGTGAAGATTTCCCCAGTGCTACTGGATACTTTCACCAAAGGGGCATCCCCAGCTTTAGAAACCAGTCTGTAGACAAGGCTTGCGCTGGTCCCTGTGGCAGCATTGATGTGAGAAATGTTCAGATCCTTTGGTATGTTTCCTATGGGCACATTTTCAGGCAATTCCTCTCTAATAGTGTAAATAAGTTCTTGAGCTATTGCGGAATCCAGCCTTAAACAGGCAATCAGAGCAGCAAACAGGTAAAAATCCCTCAGGTCCATGATAATGTATTTATTTTCTTTTCCTGGATTTTAGGGTTTAAAGGTTTCCACAGAGGAATGATGCACAAATTGCAAGAGGAAGCGTGCATGGACTGGAGGATGCATTACATCTCATCGCTTATTTGGAGACAGCCACTGTCAACACAATCGTATAGACAATATTATTCTCCAATAAATAAAAACACACAGTCACCAACTATCACAACACATTTTCCACTGCATATTAGTAAACATGGCAGTTTGCTCTGCTACTGTTTGCAAGTTAACTCCATGGATAAAAACACTCAATAACCCCTGCTTGTTGCATTGGACTACAGAAAAATGAAATCAGCTACTTTTGAATTAAGGGCAGCTGCTATTTTTACCTGTATTCACCCACACTGTTTGTAGGACACAGTTTAATTCAAAACATGCATTCTTGTTCTCCTTTCCCCTCCCCCTTTCTTTACCCGCTTCCCCGTTTCTAATCCACCTCCCTCAGTTTTTTAGGTGCAAGTGAAAACCCTAAGTATTTAGCTATGGTTCCTGCTAATTGCTTTGTCACACGTCAAATGCGATGTGTTTTCTTCTGTGCCACACTGAGTCATCTCTTTCTTCTAAAAAGACTCTTTTTCTTTCCTGCCAGTTCCTCAACTGCCTTCTAATACAATCTTACTGGGAAACAAGCATCCGGACATGCTGCGGCAGCATCAGAAGCAATAGTCACCGGCCACTTCACAGCCTTACTGCCTAAAAGCATAAAATCAAGACTTCAAATTTCTTACCCCGTCCTTGTTCTCCTTTCTCCATATTTGCCAAATTATCCCCATTAGAATCAATAAACACATTAAAACTTTTAAAAATGTGTAATAATACAGGATTCCTTATTCTAGAGGTGGAAAAGAGTGTTGAGATTTAAGTGAAACGCAGCTACCATTCCCATGTAACAGCACAATATTTTCTACTGAGAAAAAGAGGGGAAAAAAATGCAGTTTCTTAGCCCTGATCTCTGGTTATAATATTAGTAACATCTGCCACACATAAACACTGCAACCCAATAACGCAGGTAGAAAGGCTTCTGCTTAGATGCTCCCCTAACTGCAATTTAAATGGGTGCAAGGCTCCAGGCAGCCACATACTTGAGTAGAACCGGTCAGTTCCCAGGCACTAATCTTATCTGCATTAGGCTGCACGGTAGCTGATGCCCGCGATTAGTTCCGGCAGAGTGATGCAGGTAGGTATGCAGATAGAGCCGAGTAGGTGAGCTCTGCCCCAGCCGTCTACCCAATTACAAACATCCCTCTTCTACACCGAGGACATATCTAAACACCGAATTTACAATTGTGCATGTGAAACTTTACACTTACGTTAGTTGTCTCAACCTTTCCCCTTTCCCGGTATGCTGCAGTTAGGAATGATTTGTTCCAACACATAGATAGCCGCGCATCTGGTAGCACCAGTTTGGGGAGAAATCAGAAGCAGCAAAACGTTTCCTCCTCGTAAAATGTGTTGCTTCGGGCTGGCAAATTAGCAACTCCAGAGAACAAATTCACAGATTTGTCGTTAGTCATTCTCTCCACATTTCATCTCGATTACCCACAGGGTCTGGGCTCTTCTGGTATTTAACACACACACCACATCCAGCTGCACTTCTTCAGCGCAGGGGTATTTTCCACAGCATCCAGCATACGATTTCCATCCGATAGCAATACTGCTTAAGTCTCTAACTTCTGGTAGGAAACGTCAGAGTTGAGGTGATGGTGACACTCTGGCTGCTCTCCGAGGTGACAGTTGCCCGAGAAATTCCTCATAGGTTATCGCTTTCGTGCTTCAGAGACTCCAAGGTGCTCCTTCCTGTCTTGCATGCGCTCCCTCTCTCCCTTCTCCTCAGCCCCTCTCTCCTTCTCCCTCTCCTCTCTCTGAACTGAATTTCTTGATATAACTCTCAATAAGCCCAGAGGGAGGGCGTGACGGGCGAGGCCCCGCCCCCGGCCCCTGATTGGTCCGCATCTTGCGGTGCGGGCGGCCGCAGCCCGGCGCGAGGGAGGGGGCGCGGAACAAGGCGCTGACTGTCTCCCAGCCTTCCCTCCTCAGCGCCCCCTCGGCAGCTGCTAAAACCCGGAGAGCGGATCCTGGCCTCAAGAAAGCCGGGTTTCTAGGGGCGCACTGAGCATGCCCAGCAGGTTCCAGCCCGGGAGCGAAGCGACTTTCTCCCTAGCCGGTTAGGACGTGGGTCTCACAGGCTAGAGCCCGCCCGGCGGCGGGTCCGCGTTGCACCAGGCGGCGAACGGCTGAGGCTGGGCGGTCCGGCAAGCGCGGGGTTGGCGCGGGAGGCTCAGGGGGCGGCGCGGAAGTCGGCGGGACGCACAGGCGTAGATCCGGGGAGTCCCGAGCGCCGCGGCGGGCAGATGAGGGACGCCGAGATGGCTCGTCCCTGGGCGCCCATTTCGACTTCTCTTTGCTTAAATGGAGGAGCTGGAATGCAAAGACGGGCAAGAGTCATTCGTGGGTCCCGAGGGCGTCTTGAGAACCTTTGCCTCCGCTCGGAGGGGAGCTCAGGCGAGCAGATTCGCGGAGCGCGTAAAATGGACAGCGTACCCTGTGCTGCAGAAAGGCGTTTGCAGGCTGGAGCGTTGGAAATACGGGCGGCGAAGGAGGATAGCGAAAGGTCGGGGCTGAGGATTTTTGAGTCTCAATCGCGACAGGAAAGAAAATTACTGTGAGCACTTCCTACGTGCAGGCTCAAGGCAGCTGCCGGGAGAAAGGGGGAGTGACAGCCTCTGGGATCCCCCTGGTTAGCCCTGGCCAGCCTGGTGTGCTGTGCGAAGTCTCGTCTCCGGGAGCAGGACGAGCCGCGGCGGCGGCGGCCTCTCGTGGCGGTCCCTGCGCTTCTGCTGCTGCCGCGCCGGAGCTCTCCAGGACACGCGGCTGCAAAAGCCAGCTTCCAGTTCACCTACCTGCAAACTTTGCTTTCGAGAGGCGGGAAGGAACCCCGTCCAGCTGTGGAACACCTTTCCCCTTGCACGTTCTGCTGATTCCAACTTAACATGTACTGCTTGTCTGTTCCCGTGCAATTCATTTCTGACTCCAGCTATGTAGTGCATACTCACACCGATCTCATTTTCGGACAAGGGCTGGTTGAATTGACGCCCGAAAGGATTAACCTCATTCCTTAAATATCGGCCCCGAAAGCATTGTTTACATTAGATTGATCTTTTTCAATCAGTAAGCCACGAAGATTTGTGTAATGAGTTGTACCCACTACGCCAGATACCCGAGTAAAGCTTGAGGCATTATCAAAACAGTTCACTTGGAACAAAACTTTTATTTTTCTGAATGACATATAAAGGTTGCCTGAGAAGGTCTTTAGGCATGACTGGATAACTTGTTCAAACTTACAGGATTGATAAAGGGCATTTAAAAAACCAAAACCAAAACCTGTGTGTTCCCTACTCCGTACTGAGCTGCATAAAAGCTGTTCGCATTCTCATGCACCGTGATGGAATGTTGGGGAGACCTCTTGATTTTGAATTACTATAGTTTTCTTTCCAAGTAGAACATTATTTTTATGTGCTTAAGTTAAAAGTGAGAAAAAAACTAAGCAAACCTCCCCTATATTATAAATAATGCCATTGTTCAATCAATTCATTTGTCATCACAATTTTCCTACATCTATGAAAATGTAAGCTCTTTTTTTTTATTAAAACTTTTCCTCAGGTACATAGTCCAGTAAAACCGTGGTGTCTGATTAAAGCCCATTGTGAAAACCGTGAATCACTTATACATGAAATATAAAAGTTTTCTTGCAGGCAGTAGGTGGATATTGTTTTGAAATAGCCAAACAACTCTTATGGTAATTTTGTATGATTAGAATATACAGGATTTAAGAAAAAGGACTGCTTAAGTATCCAGGTGAAAACTACAAGATTACCTCATACAATAATGAGAGTGAATTCAAAAAAGATTCTTTGCCACAGTGAATGATCATTTTGCCATTCACAAAATCTACAATTAAAGCTAGTTCACTGTTCGAAGTGTCATTATTTTATGCTCTGCGCTGTTTTAAAATAGTAAACCATAGTTCTGATACATTTACTGTAAACATAGCAGCACAGCCACTTTCCAGTTCATTTCATGAACATCGCAGTTATATCACATTCTTACTCTAATCATAGTCCTTTCAAAGTCATGTAGTTGAAATTCATAGCTTAGCAATAATTAATTATTATTACTAAGGAGAATTGTTTCTCTTGGCTAAGGGATAACTTTTACTTGTAGTAAGAACCCATTATTACCATGTCCTATAAATGAAATCTTAGTATGAGCACAGGATGAAGGTTAGGGGAAAAAAAGAATCATCACATTATTAAACCTATGGCCATGAGACCTCAATTAAGGAAAACCACAGGTAAAAACCCTAGAGTGAATTATGTCAAATTTTTTTCAAAGGAGAATGTACATAATATAGAAATAGAGCTACGGGCTCAGTGCATTCAGTTGTGTAGATGTTTATTTGACAAATGTAAATTATTGGGATTCTTAAATATTAGAGGTTTTACATATTAAAGCTACAATAATTGAGGCTTTTTGTTTGCCCTATTATATTCCAACTGCTAAACTGAGTTGTTATCAGAGATCTCATTAATATTCCTGATAGAAAATTAAATGTAAAGGGTCATATTCTAAACCCTCTGCTATTGTAACTTGAGGCTTCTGCCCCATATGTTATATAACTATTTGCATAATGAGAGCTGCTCACAATCCACCTCTTATACTATTTTTTACAAGTTATATCTACATGATTATGAATCAGGAAAATGATACTGTTTTAGTTTTTGTATGGGAACATCTATGATGTTTTCTGCAGTGCTTTAATAACTTTTTCTCAGTGCATTTATTAAAGTACTAGACTTCCAATTATAAGGCTTCCAATGCAGATTTTCTAGTATATATTATATAATATCCTATAGTGTGTATATATATATATATATATATACACACACATTAATAATACATATTAACATCCAATTAGATCTCTTTTTAGTTAACCCTTATTCATTTCTGTTAAAGATAGTTTTCTACACTAAGAAATTATGATGTTCTTACCTATGTTGTATCTAATTAGTACTTTAGGAATTATTCCATCTGGGCAATAGTAAAATCATCCTAGCATTCTCTGCTGACTATATAGGTCATGGGACTCTTGACTTGTGAAGCTATCACCTTTGGCCAGATAACCAAAGACTAAAATGCTGTTATAGTTATATACCCAAACAGATGTTGCCAATGAAATTATATTCCACAATTTAACATTATTCTATTAATACATTTAAATAATAATTTCTACATAATAGCATTTAATAACCTAACTTATTAAGCAGTTTGGTTTGTTGATTGGATTTTCATCTATACTTTTCTAGTTACGACAGCATTTTAAAATTACACTTCTTACAGAGATTGTAAAGGTGATTTTTTTTTCTTCCATGTTACATTTCATATAAAAGATGTAGACTGTGGTATTTAGAATGATAAAATGACCTCCCTAAGGATTTCAAGACTAATGTTTTCAACTCCATATGCTAGTTCAGTATTCCAATTAAGTTAAAATAAAAATAATACTTTTGTAGCCTGTACTTCTAAAGTTCTTTTAATCCAGATGCCTTAATCTGTCCCACAGACATTTATTGATCAATCACAAAGGATCTTATGTCACAGCAGATATTATTGTCCCCATGTCACAAAGAGGCTTAACTATTCTACTATACTTCTGGGGGAAAATAATCCTCTGTGCTAAAAATGCTAAGGGTTATTTGTATTATCACTGTTTAGAAAATGACAATGCAGATTTTTAGCACCACAAAAAGAAAATTAACACCTTTTAAGGCTGTGCAAACTGGCAAAGTGTAGTAAGCTCCTTGAGTAATTCTTGTGCCTCACTATTCTCTCTTTCCTTTTTAATACCTTTCTTTCTTCTTTTCTTTTCTTTTTTTAAAAAGGAAAACCTAGTCCAAGGTATCATCGGGCAGAAGTGAGCAGGTCATGACCTTCATTCCATTCAAATGACTATACTAAATTTATCCCAATTTGTTATATTTTTAAGACTGGTAACAATTATAGATGTCGGGCTTGTAGCTCTAACAGCACAATATAAACTGACATTTTTCCAGTGCCATTCTTTTACCATGATTACCGTATAAATAAAGAAAATATTGAATTCTCAAATTTAAGTTTCAGATTACTTAAAGACTTAGTTTTTAAGACCAATATTTCTCCCCCTCAGGCAGGGTTTAAGCAATCATTTAGGAAAATGTGAAAAAAAGTAGTTTTAAAATATTCAAAAGAGGATAAACGTAAATCATGCTTATATTTAAATAAATTGGTCACTTTAAATTCATGTAATTTAAAACAAGATATAAAAATATTTTTATTTCTTGGGTCTGTATGATTTGATTACTTTTGTAGAGAAGAACTGCTGGATTAGAATATCAAATATTACCTACTCAGTTTACATTTATATAAATGGAAAATATCCAAAGACAGAAATAAAATGTGCATTGTATGGAAGCACCTCTATTTACTCGTGAAAGTAGAGATAGAAAAACGTTGAGACAAGAACACATTTCAAGTACAAGAGCATTTGCCCAAAGATAATTAAGGAAGTGATTTTCTTAATTATTCGAACATTTTTTCAAATTAGGAATACAGTAGGTTTCTCTTTGTTCTCTTTCAGCATATTCTCATTAATAAGAGTATGTGATAGAGAATAGTAGAACTGCTTATTACTCGAAACAGCCTCCTATGGGAATTGTCCTTCTCTATTTCCCCCACTTCTAATGCCTATAAATTTTTTTTGTTCCTTTTAAAAAAAGAAAAAAAAACCTCACATGATATTCGACTTAACAAATATAGAGCAGGATGGATAAGTCTTATTTTTCTCTTATAGTCTCCTCTCAAGGACCAAATTCGACCACAGTCCTTCTCTAATTGAATTAGAATGACTCAGGGAGACCATATATATTCTGTTGCCTTCCGCAGCCGCCCTGGCTTAACTCGACATCACTGATAACACCCAAGTAATGGAGATGGGTTTAAAAGAAACTGCTGTGCTTTGTCTGGAGATTTAAGTCTTCCCATGTTGCTGATGAAAATTGTGTGTGTGTGTGTGCATGTGTGTGTATATACATAACACATATTATTTCAAAAAATTTTTTCCTTAAAGGAAGATCTTATTCTGTAGTGTACACCAATTCAATCTTTATAAAGAACCTAAAATGCACAGCAACTCTTCAGTCCCATTCCTATGAATTTCCTGGGCTCCAGTCACAAACATATTTGTAAAATGTTCAGGCAGGATTAAGAAGCCTCAAAGAAACTTGTTAGCTGTATGGAATGGGGTCAGTCTGCTTTAAAGTGCTTAGTAAGCCAGGATGCACCATAAGAGAGTCTGATTTTTTAAAAGAGCATAATAAACGTAATATCTGGAGTGTATAAGAAAATCTAATTAGGGAAATTTTCCTTGGAAAAATGTCACTTGACAAAGCAATTCCTCTTCAATAATTTAGGGAAGATTGTAAATCGTATCATAAAAATAGTCATGCAATGTATCAGTTTTGGAGAATAAATAAGTGCCCATGTTTTAAGTGCCACATCACTTTATCTATGGCCTAATACAAATTTATTTAATTTGACTAATTTCTAGTAGTAACTATGCCAATGGAGGTGTCTTTAACGACTATGCCAAAATGGAGTAATAGGGTTATTTCCAGTAATACTTACTTCTCACCATGGAACTAGACAACAAATAAATTGTGCTATCCTAAAGACCAGATGATGCTTCAGGCAATATCAGATTAGGGAATATCAGATTAGGTAGGAAAAGGGGTAAATGAGAATTTTCTGAAATCATTACAAAACATGTAAGGGACAGTTTCAATTTTACGAATCTATTCAGTAGTAGTCATATGTTTGAATGACAAACTGTTTGCATATATGCTCTCTTTCTCTCTCTCTCTGGTATACATATTTCAAGCACAATTCAATAATTCAGTTGAGCACTCTTACTTGTTTTCTCTTATTTCACAGTAGAGGTTTACTAGTCTGAGAGTCCTTTTTACTTTGCTAATACTTACCTCATCTCTCCTTTATATTTTGGATTTTAACAATTTTGTTTGTTGCATTAACTTTAATAGTTCAAACACAAGGTAGCAAGATCTTGATAATATGTATAAATAAATATATTAGCACATAATTTTAATCCTCATGTTGATCAAGATTGTTTATTGAATTTATAATTTTAAGCCCAATATTAAAATAAAGTTGACATCTTCAACTATTGCTCAGAGAGTCGAGGAGTTTATACATCATTCACATAATTTCATTTTGTTTGTTTTCTTCAAGAGGTTACATCTTTGAGCAGTTAGAAACCAAAAGCTAAATTGTAGTTTTACTTGTGGCTGGGAGTAAGGAAGCAGTCAAGAGCCTAGCACCCTTCAGAGAAAGGCAAGACTGTGTAGACGAGGACAGGAGGGCTTATGCTGTTTGCTGAGCAGTGCGAGGGCAATGGACCAGTGATGTGTGTAGAAGACATCAGTCAACAAGGAGGTAATAGAACGCATGTGTAGGTAACTATAGGTCATCTCCAAAGCTCACAAGATTTCCTCCTTCTTTGGAAATGTATCTCCTCTTATTCCATCAACATGGTTATGGCCAAAGCAGCTATGTTCACCCACCGTGGACTCATGCCACCATGTTTGAATACACTGGGTCCAATGCATTCTGCCCACACTAGATTGGATTCATGAGGATGCACAATGGACAAATGATCCCCTTCATCAAAGAACCCTGGATCTGTAACAGAGATACTCCAAGATCAGTCCAATTGCTCTGTGAACAGGAAGTGATTTATTGACTCAGGAGTGATTAGAAGCAGTGGGCTTTCATTATATAGACCAGAAGATCAAAGGAAGGTGGAGGGAGGTGCGGGGGAGGGAGGAGAGAGAATAAGGATACACAGACATAATCAGAGATGTGGAACCCCTGATGGAGGTTGTGTCTGGTTCCTGTTTATTATAATAACTATTACTTACAACCACGAGATCTAACTCATAATGGAACTAAGCACAGCAATTTGGTTATTCCTGATTAATTTCTCTACTGAAGAGCTAAAATGTGAACTGTAATAACTTGATTAGCATTTTATAATTATAAGGGAGAATAAGAAAAATGAAGAAATGAATGTATTGTTTAGGTTGTGGCTTTCAACTGTGGACAATTTTGCCCCTTAGGGGACATTTGGCAACATCTGGACAAATTTTTGAAAGTCACAACTGGGACATGGGGCAGGGGATGGGATTTCTATTGGCACCTAGTGGGTAGAGGCCAGAGATAATGCTAAATATTCTACAATGAACAAGACAGCGTTCTTCCATGTCCACTTACAACAAATTGTCTGGCTCAGATTGGCAGTAGTGCTGAATTTGAGAAACTCTGGTACAGATGAACAGCATTTGTAATTTTATATATTATGATTTAAAGAAATTTATATCTAATAAGTTCCAAATTAGCTAAATCAAAAGTTAAAATATCACTGGAGTTTATTTGATGACCTATAGAAAAACACACAAAATAAGTTATAAATTGGGCCTCTGAAATACTAGTTGACACTTTAAGAAAGAAATCTCTCTCTGCCAACCTTTATTGGCTAATTTTCTAGCTTTATAGAAAGCACAGGAAATATGTAAACCAACCCATTTGGCCTATTCTTCGTCATTTCTGTCTCATCTTTTTTTCAGAAAATGTGTTTTCAATGTATATTTGAGACATTATTATTAGTTTTTGACTTGTGTGTGCCATATCCAGTATAAAAGTTATTTTTGTAAAATGGTTTTGTCATTATTTTTACCAGTTAATTAACTGAAACCTAATCCTCTCCCAAGTTGTCTGACAAAATATGATTGTCTGACATTCTGTTATATATTTGTGACTCATTTGGGATGTTCTTTTTAAGGTAACTACAATTACCTTAAAAAGAAGAGAAGGAATTTAGTTATAAAAATTGGCTACAAGATTGTAAGTCTTAATAAAGCATCGATAGCTCCATTCAATTCTGTGATTATAGATAAACTTGACAAGCACAAAGTAATTCATGTGGTTAGTTGCTAAGATTTCTTTTATTTTTGTTATCATAGTCTTAATAACATTTTGATTTCTCCAAAGGATACAGATCACATATTATATTTATTCTTTCATGCAAAGTTTTGGGTCAACTTACTTGTTCCTGGAAACTTGCAAATTAAATTGTAATAATAGCCTAACAACTGAACCAAAACTGGCTGAATTAGGTTAGAAATTCATTCAGAACAACAACAAAAAAGAAATACTAAAAAATATTAGTATATCAGGCAAATGATTTTTAACTTTACACTATTCGTCTCAATTCAGTCGCTTAAAGCGTTAAAATATTTCTAACAGTGGTAAACACTGCCATCTAGAGGACTTTTCTTGTAATGCATATCATAACCAAAACACCTTAAAGTGTGAAACAAGCATTTTTGTTCTGTAACTTTTATAATGTTTTCCTTAAAAGTGACAAAATTTTTTTATATCTTTCGTGAAAAGAACTTATTAACAACAGTGATCTATTAAGCAATTTTTCTTGCTATGATTTCAAGTATCAAGACTAATACATTGTCAAATAAGTTATTTTAATATAATAATTTTTAACCAGGAGGTTTTAAAGTTTTTTTCTCATATTTGCCAGACAGTAATTTATTTTTATGTTTTAATAGATTAGTTATAATATTATAATTATAGTAAGATTCCTGAAAAATATAAATTAGAATTAATAACTAGAAAACCCAGAAATACAATGATCTCAATATATAATATATACATTTTATAACAAATGTTTCTTTCAGTAAAAACAACTAAATTACCTGTGCTGTTCTTGTTATTTTTTTCTCTTTCTTTCTCTTTTGTGTAAGTTTTAATGTGAACATTTTTCAGTCCTGTTTCATTAACTTACACAATGTGCTGATTTCCAAGGTCGGCTTCTTAGGAAGTTACTCATTAATCAATGGTGGCTAAAACTCGGCTGGGTATTCAGGACCTAAAAAGGAGTAAAAAGGCAGTTACCTTGCTGTGTTACCTATTTAAATAGAAATACTAGCCCCTTGACACTTACGAAATTTCCATTGTTAAAAAATTTGTGAATAGTAAAAATGAAAATTAATCTTTTATGTGACAAAATTTCCTAGTATCAATGGTATCCATTTGTAAGTTCCAAGACTATTAAATATAAGCATTTATAAATAAAATTACAGAAATGTTGCTTTAATGAAATTTATTTTTATATATCCCTGAATTCCAGATTGATTACAATGAAATTTGTGAAACCTGGTTTACTTTGTATCACTTGTAACCAATGTTATGTGTATCTGCAGTTTTTTGGGATGACTTGGATTCTATTTTAGTATTTCCTTTGTAATAGAACTGTACTTATTCTTCCAGGTATTATGAATTTAATTCTGTGATTAGAAAAAGAAGAAATGTGCAACTTTCAAATCAAGTCAAAGTAAGACAAAAACATGGTTTTAAAATATAGTATTTTGGATGATGGAAAAGTTTTAGTAAAGGAGGTGGTGATGGCAGCACAACATTGTGAGTGTAATTAACAGCACTGCATTATATATTTGAATGTGTTTAAAAGAGGAAATTTTAGGTCATATATATGTTACTAGAATAAAAAGTAAAAAAATAAAAAATAAAAATCCATGGAACTCACAACACACACAGTGAACCCTAAGTTAAACTATGGGCTATAGCTAATAGTACAATTACAAAAATGTGCTTTCATCAATCATAACAAATGTACCAGACTAATGCAAGGTGTTAATAAAAGGACGGTATATGGGAATCCTGTATTTTATGCATGATTTTTCTGCAAACCCACAACTTCTCTAATAAACAATATAGTTCTGCAAAACTGCCAAAAAGTTGTCAAGTTGCCTAGTTAAGGTTGAAATCTATGACACGAGTAAAAGTAATTTTTCTTTTCATAGTTTGATGTTCTAATTGCATTGAATGTCCATGATAAAGTCTAATACCATTTTTATTCCATGATAGTTCTACATTTAAGTGAGTGAAACTTGCATGGTCAATAATGCTGACTGGTATAATCATTACCATGTTGCATCTGGTGTTTCAATTGTTAATGATTACTGATGAGAAAGAAGAAACTGAACCAATATCAATATATATAAGAAAAATGACTCCTTTCCCAGTGGAGACGTCTGAGTTTTTATATTATTAGATTTTGTATTTATATTTTTTTCTCAAGTTACCAAATATATATTGAAAGAAATAGAATAATACCACAGAGGAATGGAAAATGTAAACTTTTTGGCATTGTTACCCATATCTAACTTTGGGTTCTCATTTTTTTAATAGGAAAAGTTTTATGCATATAGCAATGTGGATAGAAGGGTACAATCCTCTATCCAGAGTAAGCAATTTTTAAGATTTTGCCCAATTTCCCATATTTTTGCTAAACCATTTAAAAGCAAGATGTGTGTAGACTATGTCACCACAAAATCATTCAGGATGCATCTCCTAAGAATAAGGAAAATCTCCTACATGTCCACAACAACATCACACGTAAGAAAACAATAATAAGTCCCTAACATCACCTAATATCTACTTTATATTACAATTTTTCCAGCCATTCCCAGAATGAAGTTTATAGCCATTTTTGCTTTTCCCCTTCTAAATTCTAATTCAATCCATGTTCACATTGCCTTTGTTGTTGTATCTCTTTAGTCTCTTAGACTAAAACAGTCTCCTTAATTTTTTTCCATGACATTGAATTTTGATGAGTTCAGGACAGTTGTCAGTTGACTGTTTCACAATCTGGATTTTCTTAATTGCTAACTCACAGGATCATTAACTTCATTCTCTGTGACCTGTATTTTTGTAAACTAGAAGTTTGAGCCAAGGTAGCTCTGCCCAATAAAAATATAATTTGAGTCACACAAGTAATTTAAAATATTCTAGTAGCCACATTTAAACTGATAAGAAAAAAAAGTTAAATTAATTTTAACAATATAGTCTATTCAGCCCAATATATCAAAAATACATCATTTCATCATGTAACCAAAATAAAAAAATGTTAATCATATGTTTTATCTTTTCTTTTCAGGTACCATATCTATGAAATCCAGTGTGCATTTTACACTTACAGCACATCTTAACATGGACTAGTCACAATTCAACTTCTCAGTAGTCACATATGTCTAATGGCTAGCATACTGGGCAGCAGAGGTCCAAGGTTTTTATTGATTAAAGCTGAACTTTCTGGACACTAATATTTTGTAGGCAAGATTGTGTTCTTCATATTCAATTGTACCAGGAGACCCATAATGTCAGATTGTTTCACTCTGCATGATGCTAAGTATAGCCATTTTATCAAGGAAATAACTTAATCTTCTCTATTGTCAAAGTTTCCCCCCTTTTCAATTATTAAATGATCTGTGGGGAGATGCATTGGCTCTTTGTGAATATTCTGTTACTTGACCAGCAGTCATTGAATGATACTAACAACCATTCATGATCCTTTTTTGTTCCAAATTGATAGTTACATTTCATACCCCTTCTACTTTTATTAGATGTCACTCTTTAATAGAGAAGAGCTTTCCTTTCCCCTTCTCTTTGCTTTGTTTTTGTAATTCCCAAAGCAATCTTATTTTTAAATTCCAAATGCTCCTTCTTATTCCCTGAGGGTTCCTTTTGCCTAGTATCTTAGTCTTACTTCAAGAATATAAAATTTTCTCAAATTTTTCTGAGAGCGCTAGATTTTTGGTTTGGTTTCATTTGGAGTCCACATTATGAAGGTGGTTAAGGCCCAGGATAGAAGGAGCTAGAGTCCAGGCTCGTGCCTTGGGGGAGAGCCAACCTTTGATCAAGAGTATCTGCTAGGAATGAGCTTCTATTATGGTACGGCTCTGAGATTTCAGGTTTCTCCTGCACATTAACCAGCATTCCCGAAAGTCACATACAGCCTTTCATACTCCCAAACTTGTTCTGAGTTTGGGGCTTTCCAAGGGTTCAGACTCAAACTTCTTATATTTTGAACTACAACTTTCTTCACTTTGAACATGGGCACCTGCTGGCTTTTAATCTTCCATAAACTTATTGAAACCTCACTTCTGCTTTTGATTTTCTTCTGTGCTCTTCACTCTCGTGGTTTTTGTCCTATTTCATTTCTTTACTGTCATTGTGGTAGGGGTTTTTGAGGGAGTTAAAACAAACATGTGTTCATTCTTCCATCCATCTGAAATAAGAAATTTTATATGGATACAAATATGTATATATGTATGCATGTATGTATATGTAGTCAGTATGAACTTATTTTAATATTAGATTTAGAAATACATCCCAGAAATGAGTTGTTTATTTTGCATTAATATGAATACATCATCACCTGAGTTAGTTGCCTTAAAGCTTCCAGTTACCTGATTATTTCTGCCTAAGAAGTGTGGCAGTTTGAGATTATTTATGAATCCCCAAAAGACAAAGATTATGTTTGTAAACTAATCTATTCCTCTGGGTGTGATACCCTTTGAGTGCATTAAATTCAACTGCAGTGTCTTTGATTAGATTACCTGTTAAGATTAGGACTTTTTGACTAGGTCAGAGGGTATGACTCAGGCTGAGTCTCCACCCCTTTGCTGGGTCTGATATAAATGGACACTCACTCAAGAAGACACACAGAGGAGAGAACTTTGTCATTTTTGATCCTGCCAGACAGAAAGGAGAAGGCTCAACAGCTGAAGCCCTGGGGAGAGATGGACAATTTGCCTGATAACTCACAGCTGACCCTGGGAAGAGAGCTGAGACTGGTATAGGAAGCCCTGAGACAAGCCCTTTGCCAGCCTGCAGCTGAGATTGGAAGAAGCTGGGCCCACAGAGCCTCAAGAGGAAAAGGAAGCCCATATGGGAAGGCTGAACCAGGCAGAGAGTGCCTGCCATCTTACTTAAACATGTGGTAACTGACTTTGGCGAGAAAGTACCAATTATGGTACCTTGAGTTGGACATTCCATGGCCTTGGCACTGTAAGCTTTTACCCCAAATAAATATCCTTTATAAAAGCCAACCAGATTTCTGGTACTTTGCATCAGCATCCCTTTGGTGGACTAATACAAGAGGATATGGTACATATAGAAAACATCTAATTTTCTCTGTCATTTTTATTGCATGTACTCTGCATGGCTCAGAGAAAACACTTTTAAAATGTCATTTCTCTTAATGGCACCTCACTCACTCTCCCTAACTATTTCTCATTCCGTTTCCCCAGGATGAAGAGTGATATCCACCTTGATTTTTGGGAAGGAAAAAAAAAAGTTCTCAGTAACAGTATTTGAGTATAAAGACAGTTTTACTTGCTTTACTGGTGAGCAGAAATTAAACATTAAAAGAAAGAGAGAAAGTCACTTTGCCTTTGAGCAAATGAATTCATTGCTAAATAATAATAAATAAGCTTGCAAGGCCATTTGAGAAAGAACCTCAGAAAGTAAATCTCTGTTCTGCCATTTTATTTGTTAGGCTTTTGTGCTATTGTTAAAAATGCTATATCACTGTTCGTATGAGGAAAACAAATATAAACAAAACACAACAACCAAAATAAGACACAAAACCCCAAACAAACTAAGTAAACAGAAGAAAGCTCCCCAAAGTTCTAAATTGTAGTGAGTGCTCTGGGTTTCTCCTGAGGGAATGGTGACACAGTTCCTACCTACTTTTGCTTTGTGTTGCCCGTGGCTCCTTTACCTTGTCTGCAACTAACCTGAGAATCAACGGGGTCTTGTCAGTACCAGGGTGGGTCATGTTAATACCCATGCAGTCCTGATTCCCACAGTGTTTCCATCTCTTTCCACCCAGTCTTATGTCTGTCCTCCTGGGTTTTCCTTTAGTCCCCAGTGGTTCTGAAGCCTGTGCAGCCTGACAGGCATCCTAACCACCCCCCAATGGGCTGTGTTGGGAGCTCTTCCTGACCCTGTCCCATCCTTGTTTGGAGCTAGCCTTAAGTTATGTAGCAACAGAAGAGCCAGATATAGTATGGTTGTTGGCTTGATTCTGAGCATCTCATGGTCAGGGGTTATGATTGCCAGTTACTGACCTGCTAGATTATGGGTGTTTTGGATTGAATTGAATTTCTCAATTTTCCTTGGATAGTAACATTGGTAATGCTTGCCCTGTTCATCCCCATCCCTAGCCCTACCTCTGCATTTCTTGGGGAGTGTTCCTGCAACTAGATTAAATCTCAGGTACTGAAAAGATCCAGGTTCCTGCCTGCTGTCTGTTGTTTGCTGGCCCTGCTGCCTGCCTGCCACCCCCTTAAGCCCTCCCCTTGTTCTTCCCTCCCTCTCCCCGCCCCATAAATATTGAAAAATCTTCTATTGGGGTTATAATAGTTTTCAAATAATTTGAAGTCATTATCATTTGGCTTTTAAATTTACTGCATATTTGTTTCTCAGGTTGTTTGCTCTTTAATTCAGATTTTTTCCTTAAAGCAACTTACCACTTTAAAAAAAACACAGTAATTTTCTGCATTTTTAAAAAAGTGAACAAACAGAGCCCTGCTTAAATGGTCAGAGAAAGAAACTTCAGGGGACTGTTGCCCCAGAGAAGAAGCTTTGAACAACCAGCAAGAACTGCCAGAAACATCTTTCTCAAAGCTCCAAAAAACAGTTAAAGGACTGCAGTAATAGGTTGAGCACTGGCTAAAGAAAATGACTACTTTAAAGCAGTAGGATCTCATGGTACCCTGGCTGGCCCCTCTCCCCTCTGCCCACTTATGACCTGGGCAGACCTGGGCTGCACTCTCAGTGTGTGGATCTTTGTTCTCAATTTTGGAGGGAGCACAGGAACCCTTGTGCACGTACTGGGAACATGTGTATCTGACCTAATCTGTCTGGTGTGGCCTGAGGGATTTGCTGTCACAGAACTTGCTTACAAAATGCTGTGTGAGAGCAGTTAAGTCATAGCCATGCTGTTTGGGGCAACGCATTGCTGGATGTAGGATATACAGTGCAGCACCTGGGACTGTGAGTAAACTGTTTCTTGGGGGAAGAAGGGACATTCAGATCTGTGTAAATGGAGGAATTCCTAGGGCTGTATGTGTCTGCCCAAGATAAGATACATAAGGAGAAAGTATAATGGAGGCTCCTACACTTTGACCTGGATCTAATCTCTAAACTCATTTTAGGATAAACTCTGAAGGAGAGTACTCACATAGGTCAATCCAGGAAGACTGGGAAAGGTATTTTCTTTTTTTCCTTCTATTATTATAATTATAATTATTTGATAGCTTCTGGTATTCAAGGTATGCTCTGCCATAGCACTAGATAGATATAGGCTGAATGAACAGATGTCCCAGAGTCTAAATTCCAGCAATAACACATTAAAATATCAAAATTTCCAGATTTCACAAAAGATTACAAAACATACAAAGAAACAGGAAGCAATGGCATAGGCAAAGGAAAAGATGAAAACTTTAGAAATTATGAATAAGGAGGATCAAACCTGGGACACTCTAGACAAAGACTTTTAAAAATGGTCCTAACTATGCTCAGGGAGCTAAAGGAAAACATGACACAGAACTAAAGGAAATAAGGAAAATTATAGATGAACACAAAGAGAATATCAATAGAGATATGGAAATGATGTAAAGGAATGAAATGGACTACAGTAATAAAATAAAAAAATTCCCTAGAGAGGTTCAGCAGATTGGAGCTGGTAGAAGAAAGAATCACTGAACGTGATCATGAGACAATTGAAATCATCCAGCCTGAGGAGCAGAAAGAATAAAGAATGAAGAAAATGAACAGAAGCTGAGGAACCTGTAGGACACCATCAAGCATACCAAAATATGCATTGTGGGAGTCCCAGAAAGAGAAGAAAAAGAAAAAGAGTCAGAGAGAATATTAAAGGAATAATGCCTGAAAGCTTCCCAAATTTAACAAAAGAAATGAATATACACACCCAAGATGTTCAATGAACTCCAAACAGCATAAAACCAATTAGAACCTCACTGAAAAATGTTATAATCAAACTGATGAATGCCAAAGATAGAGAATTCTGGAAGTCACGAGAGAGAAGAATGAGTCACATACAAGGGATTCTCAATAAAATTAAGTGACAATTTCTCATTGGAAACAATGGAGGCAAGAAGGCAGTGGGAAGACATACTTAAAGTGCTTAAAGTTAAAAAAAAAAAAAAAATTGCCAGCAAAGAATTCTATATCTAGCAAAACTGTCTTTCAGAAATGAGGGAGGGATTAAGACATTCCCAGCTAAACAAAAGCTGAGCGACTTGCCACGGCAAGACCAGCTCTACAAGATATGCTAAAGAGAGTTCTGTAGATTGAAAGGGCATTAGAAAATTGAGTGAAGCCACATGAAGAAGTAAAGACCTCTGGTAAAGATAATGACATGGATAAGTATAATACCAATATTTTTATATTTTTGATTTGTAACTTCACTTTTTACTTCCTACAGGATCTAAAAGGCAAACGCATAAAATGTAATGATAAATCAGTGGTTTGGGACTCATAATGCATAAACATGTAATTTGTGACAACAACTACATAAAGGTGGGGGAATGAGTAGGTATTGGAACCTAGTTTGGGTACACTATTGAAGTAAAGTTGGTATCAATGCAAACATAACTTTTTATAGATTTAGGATGTTAAATTTAAGCCCCATGCTAAATATAAAGAAAATATCATAGAATGTGCAAACCCATAGAAACAAAAATTTAGAGTACAGGTCATCAGGGGCAAGGGGGTGGGGCAATGGGGAATTGATGCAAAATGAATGTAGGGTTTCTGTTTGGGGTGAAGGGAAAGTTCTAGAAATGGATGCCAGTGAGGGTACTGCAACATTGTGAATGTGATTAATCCCATTGAATAGTATGCTTGAGAGGGGCTCAGGTGGGAAAATTTATGTTGTATATATGTTTTCACAATTAAAAATAAAGAGAAAGATTAATATGATAAATAACAATTATTAAATAAATGCAATACATGATACTGGGTGGGAAGTAAGAATAGAGGGGAAAAATCTCAAAAAGACATTATTGGGACATAAGAAAAAATGAGAATATAGAATGTAATATCAATGTTAAATTTCTTGAACTTGATAAAAGCACTTAAGGTGATTATGTAAGTGGGTATCTTTATTCATAGGAAATGTACATGGCAATAGATCATATGTTTAAAGATTATGATATATGTAATCTGCTTTCAAATATTCAGAAGATGGATAAATAGCTCGATAGATAGTTCGATAGATAGATAGATAAATAGATAGATAATAGAGTGATATGACAAAGTTGGCAAAATATAAAAATTGGTGGTTCTCGGTATCCTAGGTCACAGGTATAGGGGTATGTTGGGGTTCTCTGTAGGAGTTTTAAAAATTATTTTTGCAACTGTCCCATAGGTTTGAAATTATTTCAAAATAAAGAGTTAAAAAAGCAAACAAACAAACCTAAAAGACCACAATGCATTCATTGTAGACAGCTTCCTCACAATCTGAAGCATTGTTACCAGCCTGTTATGCTGTCTGTTGTTGATAATTTCTGTGGTTTCAGGGTTGGACACCAATCCAGGAGGGAATGTGACATTGCCAGCAGCTCTAAGTGCTCCGTGCATCTCTATTGCAACAGACATATTATAAACTTAATAAAACTCAGTAGTCTACAGTGAAACAAACTCATTCACTGACTGGGTTTTTAGAAATCTGTTAATCTTAAAGGATCTAAATCACCCTTCACAAAAATGCTTTATACTTCTCTGAAATTCTTTTTAAAGGCTCAAGAAAAGAACCCAGAAAATTATGCATATTTGAAAAACAGTTATCTTTAAAATATTTTTATTACTAATATTTTGCAGTTTATGAAATTCATAAAGAAATTGTCTCAAAAATTTATTCTTAAAAATTATATTCCCTTATATTGGATATTTACTTGTGCATATTTTACTGTTTTCATTGTTTTTACTATTTTTATTGATTTTTGTTTCAATAGTGTTTTTACTTGTCCTTTTATATTTTAAAATATTCTATCAGTATAAATGATATTTGCTGCCTGCAGTTCTGATACTGTATGTGACTGCATTGTCTCCATCTATTGCTCTGTAAGTTAAATTTATATAAGCTATTTGACTTGGCCTCTGCCTATTTAAATTCAGACACCTAAGAAAATGCTTTCAATGACTGAAAATAAGAGTGTTTTCCCTGTGTAACTGAAGAAAGCAAGTGTTTTGGAAACATTTTAACAATTCTAGGTTGATAAGATGATCACGTTATTTAGTGTGATACAAGAAGAATTGTTACTTATTCACATGAGTAATTCAATTCTATCTTGAAATTATTTTAATTTTAACACTCTTCTTACTCCACCAAAATGAGGTATTCATATATGAAAATGTTTTTCAAAGTTGAAATACCATCTTAAATGATAAAAGCTATACATACTCCTTAGGGAAAAAGAAAACATTAAAAATGGTAAAATATAGAGAGAAAATGCCTCCTTTCATCATGTCTTTTCCATATAATTCCACTTCTATTGTCAATAAATTGGTGTATAATAACTACAAAATCTCTTGGGCTCTTTCTCACCTGCTCACCACGCTTGCATACAAATAATGGCATTGTCATCTGGAAATAGATAGAGATTAACTTTATCAATTTTGGTGGGAACAGTAGAAATCTAACCATTCTCATAAATTTTGTTTACTTTTTCTAGAAAATCAGTACAGTGCTGGCCATCATAATAGATATGTTTTTTTTCCTTTGTCTCCCTTTAGGATAAATATCTAGAAAAAATTGTTGGGTCAAAGAGAATGCAGATGACTATACTGAGGAATATTTCCAAATTATCTACCAAATAGATATCAACTTAAAGACATACCAATGGTAAATACCCAATACTCTCTAACAATGGGTGTGATCAATCTTAAAATTTTTATCAATCTTATAAATTATATATTTTTTTCACCTTTACAATGATTTAATTATTAATTAATTAGATATTTTGTAAAGATAAGTTAGTTTTTTGTATTTCATCTGCAGTTGCCTTTTCATGCCATTTTTCCTAATGAATTCTTTATATATATATATGTACATATACATATATATATATAATTGATAATGATTCTTTATATTTTATGGATAATAAGATTTTTGATAGTATGACTATTTTTGTCTGTTGTCTTTCAACTTTACTTATGATATATTTTTAAATAGAGACAGATTAAATTTCAATGTAATCAACTCAAATGCACCTGTTATGTGTTTAATTTCAATTTCTAAATTTCACATCATAGCTTCAAGAGCCTTGCTCATTCAAAGATCATTAAAAATGTACTAATTAAGCAGGTACCAATATATTTCAAATGCTAATATCTATTAAGACTTAACTAAAAAGTAAACAAAATGTTTTTCAAATTTGTTTATTGATGGAACACTTTTTCCAAGGGGTAGCAATTAGAAATGGTGTTTGATAAAAGAATAAATATATATTTATAATGTATTATATTTGCTATATAGTATATAAAAACATATATTCATTTCTATATGTATGTGTATATGTATATATGTGTGCATTTGTTTACACAGTTATTCTCTAGTCTGGGTAATTCTGGTTTTGCACCTTGCCTGCCCCAAGGAAACAGTGCTGTGGTGGTTCAAAGATACATGCACCCCAGAAAAATTAAGTTAATCCATTCCTGGGGCTGTGAACCCATGGGTTTTAATCCTACTCTGGCATCCTTTATAAATGGAATGAATAGAGAGTGAAAAAGCTATGGAAGCAAGAAGCTGAAATCAACAAAACCCAAAAGAGAAGGAAAAGGCCACAAACACTGCCATGTGCCTTGCCAAGTGACATAGGAGATAAAGATCGCCAGCAGCTGGTCTTCAAGAAAAAAGCATTACTTTGAAGATGCCTTGATTTGGACATTTTCCCAATCTCAAAACTGTAAGCTAATAAATTCCCATTGTTTAAGCTGAATCATTTCAGTGTATTTGCTTTAAGCAACCTAGGGGAATAAAACAGATGCTACACTAGAAAATTATAGATAAATAGAAGGGCTTATCTTTTGATTTCAAAATATGCTTTTAAATTTCATCTCAAAAGCATTAATTTGAAAGAAACAAAAATTGAGTTCCAAGACTTTGGATTTGAGAGTTAAGCCCTAAAAGTCTGTAGAGCCTTAGATGTGAGCACCTGTGGAATGGTCCTTTAAAAGTCTATGCCGGGGGGAGTGGATGTGGCTCAAGCAGTTGAGCCCATTTCCCACATGGGAGGTCCCGGGTCGTTGCCTCCTAAAGAAGACAAACAAACAAGGAGCAGACAATAAGCAGACATCAAGCAAAAACAGCGAACAGACAACAAGCAAAAAACCCCCCAGCAATTAGACAATGAACAAAAACAAATGAGCTGGGAGCAGATAAGGCTCTGGCAGTTAAGTGCCTGCCTCCCAAATGGGAGGTCCCAGATTCGGTTCTCAGTGCCTCCTAAAGAAAAAACAAACAATGAGCAGAGAAAGAGCAAAAACAATGCACAAAGTGCGAAAACAACAAGCAGGCAATGAGCAAAAACAACAAGAAAACAGACGAGGGAGTCCTTTCAGGGGGTAAAAAAAAGTCTGTGCCAGCTTCAAGTGATCAAGCACCAACTCTCCCTGGTGCTTGATGGCATAGAAGCCAAGCAAGTAATCCCTCTTCCATTATGTGAGTGAATACAGGCACACCTTGATCTATTGTGCTTCACTTTATTGTGCTTCTCAAATACTGCTTTTCCCGCCCCCCCCACAAATTGAAGGTTCTTGGTAACCTCTGAGTTGAGCAAACCTATTGGCACCATTTTTTCCAACAGCATGTTCTCACTTTATGTCTCTGTGGCACATTTTGGTAATTCAAACTTTTTCATTATTATTATATCTATTATGATCTGTGATCAGTGATCTTTGATGTTACTATTGTAATTGTTTGGGGACACCACAAAACATATCCATATAAGACGGTGAACATAATAAAAAAATGTGGTGGGTGTTCTGATTACCAGCCATTCCCTGTCTCGCTTTTCTTAGGTCTTCCTATTCTCTAAGACACAATAGTATTGAAAATTGACCAATAAATAACCCTACAATGCCCTCTTAAGTGTTCAAGTGAGAGGAAGAGTTGCATGTTCCTCACATGGAATTAAAAGCTAGAGATGATTAAGTTTAATGAGGAAAGCTCGTCAAAAATTGAGAAAAGCCGAAAGCTAGGCTTCTTATGCCAAACAGCCAAGTTGTGAATGCAACATAAAAGTCCTTGAAGAAAATAAAAAGTGTTATTCCAGTGAACACACAAACGTTAAAAAAGTGAAACAGCCTCATTGCTCATATGGAGAAAGTTTTAGTGATCTGGACAGAAGATCAAAGTGTCATAACATTCCATTAAGCCTAAGCCTAATCCAGAACAAGGCCCTATCTCTTCAATATCTATACGTATTGAAGGTTGAGAGAGGTGAGAATGATGCAGAAGAAAAGTTTGAAGCTAGAGGTTGGTTCATGAGGTTTAAGGAAAGAAGCCACTTCCATAACAAAATGTGCAAAGTAAAGTTGTTAGTGCAGATGTAGAAACTGCAGCAATTCATCTGGAAGATCTAGCTAAGATCATTGATGAAGGTGGCTACACTAAGCAACCGATTTTCAATGTAGATGAAACAGCCTCTATTGAAAGAAGATATCATCTAGGACTTTCATAGCTAGAGTAGAGAAGTCAATGCCTTACTTCAATGCTTCAAAGGACAGGCTGACTTTCTTCTGAGGGGCTAATGCAACTGGTGACATTAAGTTGAAGCCAATGCTCATTTACCATTCTGGAAATCTTAGGATCCTTAAGAATTATGCTGTATCTCCTCTGCCTATGTTCTATCAATGGAACAATAAAATTCGGATTATTGCACATCTGTTTACAACATTGTTTACTGAATATTTTAAGTCCACTGTTAAGACCCACTACTCAGAATAAAAAGATTATCTTCAAAATATTACTGCTCATTGACAATGTACCTGGCAACCCAAGACTCTGATGGAGATATATGATGAGATTAATGTTTGTTTTTCATGCCTGCTAACACAACATCCATTCTGCAGCCCATGTATCAAGGAGTCACTTCACCTTTCAAGTCTTATTATTTAAGAAATGCGTTTTGTAAGACTATAGCTACCATAGATTCCTCTGATGAATCTGGGCAAATTAAACTGAAATGATTCTGGAAAGGATTCACTATTCTAGATTTATCAACATTCTCAAGAGTTTGGAAGAAGTTGATTCTAACCTTCATGGGTGACTTTGAGAGGTTC
The DNA here is from genome assembly GCA_029593785.1 of Cabassous unicinctus. Lineage (NCBI taxonomy): Eukaryota > Metazoa > Chordata > Mammalia > Cingulata > Chlamyphoridae > Cabassous > Cabassous unicinctus. The sequence continues at coordinate 23,080 of JAQZBX010002741.1, read as the reverse complement.
AAGATTTCAGTGGAGAAAATAACTGCAGACATGGTGGAAATAGCAAGCACACTAGAATTAGAAGTGGCACCTGTATGTATGACTGAATTTCTGCAATCTCATGATAAAACTTGAATGGATGAAGAGTTGTTTCTTATAGAAGAGCAAAGAAAGTCATTTCTTGAGATAGGAATTACTCCTGGTGAACATTGTTGAAATGACAACAAAGGATAAACATAAACTTAGTTGATAAAGCAGTAGCAAGTTTTGGCAGGTTTTGAGAGAATTGTCCCCAATTCTGAAAGTTCTAATGTGGGTAAAATGCTACCAAACAGCAAGCATGCTACAGAGAAATCTTTCACAGAGAAATCTTTCATGAAAGGAAGAGCAAATTGATGTGGCAAATGTCTTTGTTGTCTATTTAATAAACTGCCACAGACAACCCAATCTTGAATAACCATGAACCTGACCAGTAAGCAGCCATCAACATTGAGGCAACACCCTCCACCAGCAAAAGTTTATGACTTGTTGAAGGCTCAGATGACAGTTAGCATTTTTTTTTAGCCATAAAGTATTTTTAATTAAGGTTTGTACATTTTTTAGACAAAACACTATTTTACACTTACTAGACTATAGCATAGTATAAACATAAATTTTATATGCAATGGGTAACGAAAAAATTCACATGACTTGCCTTATTGCTCTGTTAGCTTTATTGCAATGGTTTGGAACCCAACCCTCAATATCTCAGAGGTATGTCTATACTACCCTCAACCACACGGCAAAGGAACTACTCTTTTTGTGTATTTCATTTCTGTCCTGCAAGGACCTCTCTTACAGTAGCCTTGCCTATTTCTTCCTGGAAGTTCTTTGGTATTGATGTCTCTTGTGTCTGAGTCTTTGCTCAGCCCATTTGAAATACCTCATGTGGACAACTTCTCTTTTCAACGATGTAAAGCACTCATACACCACTCTGTTTACCTAGAGGGGCAGAGTGGCTGTGAAAGGTTTAGAAGCCAAACCTTTTGTACTACATGTGAAGGCAGTACAAATTCACACAATACTTTCCATTGAGCAAGAAGTTATAGATTCTTCCTTTCCATATTTGATCTATATTTTTATTGTCTTCTGATACCCACTGTACTGTACTGAATAGTGATGTACAGGGACAGGGTTGGAAGGAAGATAGGGCTAAAGTTTTCCAATTAAAAGCATATCAGCCTTTACTTATTTAAGCATGTGCATTTTAAGTATTTACTTAATCAGTTCAGAGTTTAACTCTCTACCAGTGCTCTTTCTCTTAAGCTGGTGTTCTTCCTGGAATGCTGCTTTCCCCTTCTCATTTCCTTACCCTGTTCATGGCAAGGAACTCTCAGCCGAGGCATAACTTCATCCAGAATATTTATAGACTTCCCAGTAACGTTCCCTTCTTCCCTTGTACCACTAGTCTTCACCAGTTGCTTTCTGTTCTCTCTTGTCATTCTGTTTCTCTTTCTAACTCACTGAATGCCTCCTACACATATTTATCAGTACATAATATCACTTCCGTTGACCCAACAATCTCAGTTCTAAAGGGTAAAGAGAGTGTGCTGCATATTCCCCTTTTCCTTTTCGATGCTCTGTAAGCTCTCAACTTAATCCTGGGCACCTAATAGGTACTTACTAATTATGTGTTTGATGAATGATTATTTAAATAATGCAAACACTCCCATATATTCCAGCAAGAAAATTGAAAACTTACTCAAAGAGCAAAATGTAGATAAGGAGCAGGAATTTGTCACTCTTTACATTATGTTTTTGACCTTAGCTCTTTCTAATTTTTTCACCCATTTCTAACCTCTCTAAAACCACAGTAATAACCACTCTCCTAATTCCAAATGTTTCTTCCCATGCCTTTGTATAAAAGACTGAAAGAACAAGGTCTCAGCATGGTTTGGATATTGATAGACCAATAGGTACTCAAAGTGACAAGGTTATAGTCACTTAATATTCCTATTTCAACCAAGAAATTAAATTCATTTCCCTATTTTCAAACTTAGTAATTTATTTCTGGCAACTCATTGGATATATCAATGGATATGTTCAGGAAACTATTAAAACACTATTGAAGTTGTCCTGATTCCAGACACTTTAACATCTGATAAAATTTGTCAAGTCAATGTTGGTTTATTTGAAGTAATGTATGATTCAAAGGTGCTAGGACTTATATGTTGAAATTAGTTAATTCAGTGTCATTCTTTGTGTTGTCAATAAGCTGTTCTTGATCATATTTGATCTCCATTAAACAACTTAAAGTTTTAAGTGAACCTTATGGTAGCTTTTTGCTTTCATTATGCTGCATCCATTTTATAGGAGTTCAAATGATCAGGCCAAGTACAACTTTAGAGCAAGCTTGTTGTCAAAGGCATACTGCATAAAAAAACCATCCTCCTAAGTTAAGCTCCAATAATATCTTCTCAGTGAAGCCCCTCCTAACATGCATTCCTAATACCTTCACCCTTGGGCAAAATTACTCACTGCTGAAAATAATAACCATTTGTTGAATGCTTACCATGTGTTAGGTGCTCAACTAAGTACTTTAAAAATGTCATCTCTCCTGTAAGCATCTTCACGCTTCTAGGAACTTACATTTTCATTTTGCAGATGAACAACCATATTTAGAAAGGTTAAGTGACATTACGAATTAATGCAGCTTGTTGGTGGCAGAGCAGAGATTCAAAATCCCTTCATTTTCACTTCATAGCTCAGGCTATTTCTCTAAGACAGACTGCCTTCCAAATTTGTAGCAATGAAGTCAATATATTATACTTCTTAGTCTCCATGTCAGTTCCTCACTAAATTGTGTTTCCTAAAATAGGTAGCCATTTAAAAAAAACATATATGTGAAGCTCTAATATTTGTAACCAAAGCTTAAGAATTAACAAATGATTATGATTACTAAATCTTTATATGGATGAATTTTCACTCTCTAGTATATTGTAGAATAACCAAAAGTAAATGTCTGAAATTACCAAAACTTGCTGAACTCAGATGTCTTGATCTCTGATAATGAGTGTCAAACCATATAACGTTTGTTTTGGGATTGTAAAAGCCTTGTGACTTGAACCCATTTGTACCCCCCCTTTTTAGTTTGCTAACAGCTGCTGGGAGTAATATACCAGAAATGGGTTGGGTTTTACAACGGGAATTTATTAGGTTAAAAGCTTACAGTTCTGAGGCTGTGAAAATGTCCAGATCAAGGCTTCATCAGGCGATGCTTTTCTTCCCGAGGACCTGATGTTGGGGGTCCTGGATTCCTGCCATGGGGAAAAACACAGTGGAAGCTCTGTCAGTCTCTGCCTTCTCCTCCAGCTCGTTTTCTCCCCAAGCTCAGCTGTGGGCGATCAAGAAGGCCATGTCTGCTCTCTCTCCTCTCTCCTGTGGGCTTCAGCTTCAGGCTGTTCCATCTATAGCTTTTCTGTCTCTCTGGCTTGTGAATTTCAACTTTGGAAGGCTTCTTTCTATCTCTGAAGCTTTTTTCTGTGTCTGTGGTTTTTTTATTCCTTCATTTTTAAAGGACACCAGTAAGAAGATTAAGACACACCCTGGGTCCTGCATTTTAGTCAAATAATTAACTGAAATAAGTTAATCAAAAGTCCCTACATACAATAGGTTCACATGAACAGGAATGGATTTGCTTTAAGAACAGGATTTTCTGGGATCTACCCAGCTTCAAACTATCACATCCCAATCCTGTTTTACAACCCTGAAGTCTTATGATCACTAGACAGCTCCCTAATGTTTATTCATGAAGGAACTTGGGTCAGGCCAGAACTAACCCACTACAATTCCTAAAATATTTTACTAGGCAAAGCTAGTACTCACTAAAATTGGCCCACCTTGCAAGTGTAGCTTCTTTGACTAAACATGCAATCAATCTGTGCATGCTCAATAATTAGATCATCTTTAACTTCATGATCTCAAGTTCCTTTACTCATTAGCATAAACCTGCCTGTCTTTGGATACTATAAAACTATCAGAATTACTGCAGTTGGGGGAGACAGATTTTAGGACAATAGGCCCTCCGATCCCTTTGCTTTGCCAATGAGCAATAAACTCTTTTTGAAACCCCAGTGTCTCAGGAATTAGTCATTGGAACACATGGGGCAGAAAAAAAAACCCACATTTGTTCGGTAACATAACTGTGTCTAAGAAATATATTTATTACGTGATAAATTTTCAGTGAAAACCACTCCAAAAACCAAAATTATGTACTGAATGTAGATAGTTAAGAGAATTTTTGTGACCTATTTCTCATTTTTGCATGTATTTTAATGACTCTATTGTCCTTTCTCAATATGTTTTCATTAAGTCTCCTGTTCAAATAGGGTGTCCTGTGATAAGATCACAGAAAAAAGTAGATTTAAAAAAGTATTGAAATCTTTACTGTATTTTGCTTAATGACATAATTCAGCAAATGTTTAATCTTTGGATGGAGACATTTCTATCTCACTTCCGTGACTCTCATTTCTATTGTGCTGATCAACTTAATTTTATGAGTACTAATTTTTAACTGTGAAAGTAAGTATAACATTTCTAGGAGTAGAGATAAAACCTCTATGTGAGAAAGTAAGAATCTTTTACTGATATTTACATTTTTTAACATAGCATATACATCAGTTGATGATGTAAGTTAGCATATAAAACTTGGTAAATTCAAATATCTAAACTTTATTTGCCTTTAGGCTTTTTTCAAGTGTGAGTCATTTCAATTCAAAAGTATATATTTTTGGAAGCAATTCATCATCCTCCCAGAAAATACAGCAGATACTTTTTATATTTAAAAGAGAAAATCCAAAACTATTTTTGCCTTGCATAACCTTTGTAAAAATAAATGATTTTTAGTGCTTTTGGCAAATAGTCTCAGGCAAACAGCCTTACTTTTCTTCTTAAAAAAAAAAAATCAAAGTTCACCAACCTTAGAATTCTTAACTTTCTAGAACTCCATCTGTCATCGTAATGTGAGCATCATATATACATCTGTTCTAGAGTACTCCAAAAGCTCAAATCACATCCAGTTTCAATTCAAACAGAGAGCATGATCTTGGGTTTCTAGAGAAAATTTGTTATATTTCAGAATCAGTATAAAACAGTAAGAGAAGAAAGCATAAATAACCAAGATGAATTGCATTGGAAAGAGAATTAATGCTCCATGATTAGAAGTGGACCAAATATGACATTTCTTTATTTTTCCAAAGCAAAACTAATAATCTACTTCTGGATGCCCTATTGGCAAGGTCAGTGAGATGCTCAGTGATACTCATTCCTGGAGCTTCTTCATCACAAACTGGGAACCCATTCTCCATTTCATCCTGGTTATCTATTGTGCTGGATGTTCTTTATTATATTATTTATATTATTTATTGCCATGATAAAAACATTTTAATAATTTTAAAGAAAGCCTAGAGAAGACTAAATAGTCAATTACCAAAAAATTGGAGGGAAAAATGTAAGGATAAAAATATAAAAATGTGGTGCATGTGATTAACAAATAGATCCTCTAAGAATATTGTCTTAATTGGCCAGGGCTGGCACACTGATTGGCTTAATAGCAAGAATTTATTGTCTCATGGTTAACATTCCAAAATCAAGGGGTTAGCAAGGCCACACCTTCTCCCTGATGTCCGTGGCATTCTGGTGCTGGCTTGCTGTAATCCTTCAGATTCCTTTGCTTGCATCCCCTCACATGGTGATCTAGTACTCCTTCTGTCTGCTATTCCTTGTGTCTGTTGTTCCTTTCTGCTGACTTCTGGTTTCTTCCTGTGGCTTTCTTTCACTTACTGACTCCAAATTTCCTCTCTTATTAAGGCTTCCCTTCATACAGATTAAGGTCTACACTAATTCAATTTCTTCTCATCCAAAATAGGATCTTTGTAGATCCTATTCACAAATGAAACCACACCTTAACAATAATATCAACTTCAAAAGGCCTAGTTACAAATGTATTCATACCACGGAACAAGGATTAAGACTTGAACATGTCTTTATGGGGGGCATGAATCAATCCAACAAATACCAACTGGTTTTATTCCTGAGATGAACTCCTGGGATAACTTAATGAGCTATAGCCCATTTAGTCTTCTTTGCATACATATCTCATTTTAGAGGATGAATATAAAGTAAGATTATGAGACATTTATGAAGTTCTATAGATTAAGGCAAAATAGCAAAATTTTTGTAAGCAGAAATCTTCCTTGATTAATCATTTGAAGTTTTTGTTTTGTTTTGTTATTGTTCATTTGCTTGTTTTTTGGAACAAAGGGAGAACAATTAGACTAATACCAGTTTAACGGCATTCAAACAAATAAAAAAAATAAATCAAATAATCTAATGATTAGGGGGAAACAATCAAACAGTGGTTATGGTTATACAATTGAATTAAAGTCAATGAACAAAGATTAAAGATAAAAATAAGATGGAAAATTGTGAATAGAGGAGTTTTTAAAAATTGATTATGAGACCACCATTATTTCTTATTTTTTATAATATTTCTAAAGTGATTAATTAACTTAGTAGATTTATAGATATCACTATATCTTCTGGAGGATGAAATGGAGAATGGGTTGCAAAAAATTACGATGATCAGGAGAGATTATAAGAATTGAGGGAGGACAAACATATGAACTTCAATGCAAATGTGCAAATTATGGGGAAATAGTTTTCATTTTTATTTGATTCTCTGTAAATCAGATATATGCTGAGGTAAAGTAGTTACTGTCAACTTTTCCATTAAGATATTATCACGATATAGCAGGAAGTTAGACCTCTTGGTGGGGAATGTTGAACACAAAACAGAAAATATTATCCTACAATTCTGAAAAATAATGTTACTTCCAGACTTGAAATACTATACGCATTTATGGAAACTTCAGGCAAGAAATTATCACACTGTGAAAGTTCATAAAAATTCAATAAATTATTAAGGCAGTAATACCCATTTGGTTAATAGTAGATGCTACATACACAGCTATAAATCACTGCCTTCATGTCTATAGTTTCTGGACTTCAATTTTGCACCAAAATCACCTGTGACCATTCATGCTGTTTATTCCACACTAGAAGTTTGATGAGTCATATTACTTTTGGATGTGGTCTGCATATCTATATTTTGTAAAATCCCTCATAGAAGTTCAACATCATTAAGATATAAACTACTAGTCTACTGCTTACTAATAGTTCTTTGAAAAGACGGAACAATGGAAATTGTCATTAGAGCCAAGTCATGTGTGGTGGCTTCTTAAATCTCAACAACTGCCCCACCAGTGGGCGAGAACATCATAACCAGCATCTTCATTTTTCTCCTCCTCTTTACCTTCATATAAACATACAAATTACCAGGACAATAAGGAACAAGGCCATGCTTGTTTGTGTGTGTGTTTTCAATTCCTAAATACTCAGCATTACCACAGTCCAGTTTTCAACATATAATTCTCCAAAGAATGAACAAATTCACTAGTCCCTTCTGTGAGCTGTTAATTTTCAACAATCCTGAAAGGTAGTTGATATAATCCCTGGGTTAGAGTAAGGCCCGTGAGGATTGAGTTTAAGTTGTCTAAAGTCCCAGAGCTTGTTAGTGTGTGTGTTGGCAGGGTCAGCCCATACGCCTTCTCCCCACACTATTGATGGTACAGCTTCAAACGAACAAACTTGACCCTTACCACAGATGCTTAGGCCTCATGAATTAGAGAGCCAAAAATGCTTCTATACAGTAGAGATTTTTTTTTAATTGAATTCTTCAACCTAGAGAGATAAAAGTCAAGAAGGGATGTTATAAAGTCCATAAATTCAAAAATATTATGAGAGGATGGTCAGGGAAATTTTCAGTAAGTCCAGAACATTTGAAGATGCTGTCCCCAGAAACTCACAAAAGACACTTTTTAGAACTAATAAAAGACACTTCTATTTTACAGAGCTAGTTGTAAAGCCATGGAACTTAAAACCCTGAAAATACTTGATGTTGGAGATATAAATAAATCCGAAGGGGGCAGAGAAAATTTCATAGTTGGAAAATCCATAACAAATTAAAGGGAAACTAGGACTTGAAGGCAGATATAGCTTCAAGCTATGACTTTTATTAATGAGGTATCTCAATAATTTAAGTAGAGCCCAATTTCTCTGAAGTTCCTTAACTCCCCTACACTGACTCCTATATGCCTTCTTTTTCATAACTAGGTTTTTTTTTTTAATCATGGTCGCTGTACTACTAGCAAAATTACACCAATTGCTGTCCATATGAGTGGAAATGTATATTGTACTGATCTTAGCTATTGAATAAGTAATATACTTAAAAATCAGCACCAAGTTTTAAATAAAATTCTGCTTCACCACAATGCATATTTGATTGGAATTTTTAAAAAATCAGAGCTATGCTTTTTAAAAATTGTTATTTGGAACTGAGTTTCAATGCTAATAGAATAAGGTTTTAACCAATAATTCTCAACCATGGGTAATGTTGCCCCCAGGAAACTTTTGTCAAGATCTGGAAGCATTTTTTTTTCACAACTGTAGGGTGGGGGTGCTATTGGCATATAGTGCTATTGGAAGGGATGCTGCCAAATATCCTACAATGTATGGGACAGCCCTCTTAACAAATAATTTTCCAGCACTGTGATAGGCAGGACTCTAAGATGTCCCTCATGATTTACCCCGGTGTACACACTCTGTATAATCCCTGGACTCAGAATATAATAAGATTTTACTCCCATGACTATGTTTTTATATGGTGCAATTGACTCTAAAGTAAGGGAGATTATGTTGTCAGGCCTGACCTAATCATGAGCCCTTTCTAAGCAGAGAGTTTTTCTCTTGATGGTCATAGGAAAGAAAATCAGAGTGAAAGGGATTCAATGGGAGAGAAGTTCTTTGTTGCTTAGATGGAAGGGGACACAGGGCAAGCACCTGAGAGTGGCCTTTGGGAGCAGAGAACCATCCGCAGCTGATATCCAGCAGGAAAATGGGACTTCAGTCCCAAACTGCAATTAACTGAGTTCCGCCAATAACAGAAATGGACTTATAAGAAGACTTGGGGCCTCTAGATGAGAATGCAGCCTGGCCAACATCCTGATTCCAGTCTGAGCAAAGAACCCAGTCACACCACACTGGACTTCTGACCTGCCAAACTGTGAGCTAATAAATGGTGGTGTTTAAAGTCACCAAATTTGTGGTGAGTTGTTATGCAACCAATGGAAGCAAATGCAGGCCCAAAATGTCAATAGCACCACAGCTGAGATACTCTAGTTTAAGCATTCTACAGTAGCGCTTCCCAAATTAGTATTAAGGGGGTGTTACTAAGTTTTTTATTTTGTTTTGTTGTAAAGACTTATTTTATTTATTTATCCACTGCTTGCATTCGTTGTCTGTTCTGTGTGTCCATTTGCTGAGCGTTCTTCTATGTCTGCTTGTCTTCTCTTCTCGTCTTCTCTTTAGGAGTCACCAGGAACCAATCCCGGGACCTTCTGACATGGGAGAGAGGCAGTCAATTGCTTGGGCCACCTTAGCTTCCTGGTTTGTTGTATCTCTCATTGTCTCTCCTCCGTGTCTCTTTTTCATTGCATCATCTTGTTGTACCAGCTAGCTCACCGCAGGGGCCAGCTTGCTTTCACCAGGAGGCCCCGGGAACTGAACCCAGGACCCTCCATGTGGTAGATGGGACCCCAATCGCTTGAGCCACATCTGCCTCCCCTAGGTTTATTTTTGAAGAAACAACCAAATAAAGAAATTCTTCTGGACAAATATGTTTATTTAACTCAAATCAAGTTAAAGATGATTATTTCTTTACTGTAGGACATCTTGGTAGCTTTAATATCATAATTATATTATGAAATTACAGGAAGTGAATATGGACCAATTACAATGTGCATTTGAATGAAGGTCTTTTCTTAGAAAATCGATTAATACTTTTTTGATCCTAGGGTTTTCTTAGGATCAAGTTTAGCAAAGTGCACAGATTAGTAAATTATTACATCAGTTTCACAGTTCTTTTTCCTAATTTCAAACCAAATTAAATATACCAAAAATATATGCATTTATAGGCAATATCACAGTGGATTACTGTTTCAAATTTATCTGTCATAATTTTTTTTTTCTTTTACTATTTCTGCTATTATCTTCTTTCCAAAGTCTTTTTCCAGTCCCTTTTATAGGGTCTCCAATCTCCTTACGGACCTGGATGGAACTTTATTTTCGGCTTCTTGTAACTCCATCACATATAGCTCTGTTTATAATCACCCATGTGGGGATTTGGAGAGGTGGTGTGTGGCACAGGACTGTGCTACCTCTCTAAAGACTTCCTGAGTGTGCTGCTGCTGCTTACACGGGCTGCAAAATGCCCTCATCCCTATCTCTTACTCTTGGTCGGATATCAGTCTGCAGCAATATTTTCAATTGCCATAAATCATGGGGCACCACCTCTTTCTATTTTTATTCCAGGTTCCACATCTTCAGTTTTTATTTGCAGTAGTGTCAGTTTCTGCCAGCCCTGTATTCACCCCGGTGTGTGGCTCTGGTTTGAAGGATGCCCAACCTTTAGATATATGTTACACTGCAAATAGTAACTGGTGACAGCTGATTGACTCCTAGCTCTGACAAGGCATCTTTTAAAGTATATCAATATGGGAGCGAATGTGGCTCAGGAAGTTGAGCGCTTGCTTCCCACATGGGAAAAACAAATAAATAAACAAAACAAATGAAAAAATCAACACAAGGTAGCCGATGTGGCTCAGCACTGGCTTTCCACATATGAGGTTCTGGGTTCAATCCCTGGCCCCTGGTACCCCCAAAAAACAAAACAAATGTATATCAATAATCTTAGCAATGATTTAAGTGGAAAAAACCTTATCTTTATCAAAATAGCCTTTGTCATTTCTTTAAGTATCTGTTAACTGAATAGACACTAAGACTAACTTAGTATAATAATATATATACATTTCTAGTCATATTTCTTATTGTAATTTAATAGTTTAATAAATATAGCTAATATTTATTTACATTTGTGTATTTATTTTAAATAACCCACATATAGAATATATTTACTACATATACATATATTTATTTATGATATTCCTAAATAATATTATTATACCAAAATGGTTATTTGCAGCTTATTTCATTGCATGCTTTTTATGAAATCCATTTTAGAGAAGGATTATTTATATGCACTTAAGAAAGAAAGAGAGAACAGCTTCAAAATATAGGATAACAGAGTCATTAGTCTAGAAGGCATTTTTATTCTATGTGTTACTGATGATTTAAATGCCATGATCGTGTTGACCTGCCGCCTAAATACCATTGCCTACAGAACTGAGGATAGATGTTCCCATCTCGTGTTCATGGACTTCCATGGAAGGATAGATTCAATTGGCCTTTACAATCTGATTGCTCATTAGTAACCTTACAGGTGGTATACTGTAACCAAACTAATCTTCTCACCATTTTACAGACCTACCTAATGTGCTCATTTAAACATTTACTTTCACTGTTTCTTCTACCCAGAATACCTTTGCTTGAGGATATTCTAAATTGTATTGCAGTAACAAATAACCCCCAAATCTATGTGACATGACTCAACAGAAGTTTATTTCTTGCTAACACTTTATGTTTAATGCAGGTTGTTGAAGAGGGCAGGGAGGTGGGGGGAGGGCTTTGCTCCCCAAAGTCTCCCAGAGATCCAGGTTAATTGAGACTCTGCAAGTTATTTAATGTTTCCTCACATATAAAATAGGAATCAGAAGGTTTACATTTGCAAGTCCATTGTGAGGATTAAATGTGTAAAGCATTTTTCTGATGTCCCAAAGAAAAAACCTACTCTACCCACTTCTGAACACACGCATACTCTCCCTTCTGAATACCTATAACAAAAAAATTTCACTAACCATATCCCTTTGTAACATAATAACTTTTTTTTCCAGCTAGATTCTAAGTGCTGGAGGCCAGAGTCTTTTTCATTTTTTATCTGTTTAAGCACCTAGCAAATTTTCCAGCAGACATTTAAAAACATTTGTTGACTGGAGAGAACCCATGCTTCTCCAATACAGGAAAGGATTACTAAGCTTTCTCTCTGGTCCTGAATCTGTATTTAATCCAAGACAGAAATAGAAATAGAGCATTAAGCATTCATTGAAAAAAAATATAAATGCAAAACTAATTTTAGCTTTAAAATTTCACCCCTGCAATCCTGGAGTTTTTAGAATTTTAAATTAAGTTTAGTTAAACTGACAATCTTTTCTTCAATAAGCACTGTGCCAAGCATATAGTTGTTACTAAATATATATATTTTGAATCAAGTCTGATCCATTTGCAGAGACATTATTCAAGGTCAAAGATATGAACCACACGTCTCTAAAAATATAAATTTGTCTTGGCTTTTGTAAAGAAGAGATTTTCTCAAAATATTAGAAGAGCAATATTTTAGAACCTTAAAGTTAAAAGCCTTAAGCAAATATGTAATTATTGTTGGTTTGTAGTTTTTTAATTCAAAAAGTTTTCAAATATTTTAAAGAATTTTAGTATTTTTGGGTCTTTTAAAATTTTTCTTTACATTTTCTTGGCATTTATTAAGCACAAGAATAAGTGGGCAAAGGAATGTTAGAAAGCTGCATTTCTACAAATATTTTCAAGGACTTCTGTCGTATTGGCTCAGCTCCTTGAAGTGTCTGGCTTGTATAAAGCACCTGGATTCCGTTCCTGACTCTGTCAAAAACTAATAATTCAAATGGGAAAAGTGCTTACCCATCCTGAATCAGCTCCCTCAGTTGTAACATGTGAGAAAAAAATCTGGTAAGTTACGCAACTTCTTTGAAATGTAAAGTATAAGTGTAAGTGATTGGTACTATACTACTGTTTCTACAATTTAGTTTCCTTCAGCATCTAAGTTATGCATAAATTTCAATTCATATTAGTAGATTTTCTCTAAAGGAAAAAGAGTATAATATGCTAATGAAATCCTTTTGTATAGGGTTTTTAAACAAAAATTCACAATTGCACATGTGTCTGTATGTGTGAAAGGGTGTTGGGAGAAAAATCTTACTAACTCTACTAAATGCTTCCAGGAACATTTTAGAATGAGCTATATATTTTGTGAAAACATTCATATCTGAAGTATGTGTTTTACTTACAAATTCCTTGCTTCTTGATATTCTAGGTGTCAACCAATTTTTCACTAGATTTTCAACTCATAAAAAGAAGTTGTAAATTTAAGAAAAATGAGAATGTGATTCCAAGACAAATACATTACAAAAGTGTGAATAAGAAAGAAATGTGTTGTTTCAGCATAGGCAGGTATTCCTCATAATTTATGGAACTGTTTGTCCTGCTTATAAAATTCCATTTTTATAGAATAGAGAATTATTGCTGTTGTAAGATATAACAAAATGGCTAAATGCCTGAAGAAATATAATAAGGACATTTGGGCTATGAATATAATAGTATTCAAAAGTTTTCAATGGAAAGTTAGACACAGGTGTCCAAGTTTTCTTTTACTAAATGTGGCAGAAGACTGATTAAATGCCATATAAATATAATAATTTGAATCTTGCCACACACTTTAATGAGATTCCTTTCAAAGACTGGCCTGATGAAAACAATAATTAAAATCGTTACTGAAGGTCCACATTTTTTTTTTTTTTTTAATCTTGAAAATCACATCCATTTGCCTAATTTGGGCTAAATATGCATTACTCCAATGACTTTGACTTCTACATGTCATTAACAAACATATAAAAGAACAGAATGTTAACGAAAGAGGGATAGTATACTAGACAGTGCTAGCTGCCTACTCAATATTCGTTCTGTCCTTTTCTTATTAACAGAAACCCAATTCTGTGTGAAATATTTCAGGCGCCCAGCTAAATACTTGATGCCATGCATGCTACCCATTGTGATATGGATTAAGTGACACATTTCTGGCCAATGAAAAGGAAGTAGAACTATACCGAGTAGGTTTACTAGGGAAGCTGTTTATTCCTAGATTAAAAGAGATAGATTTAGCTGCCATCTACTTTTTACATTTCCCCATTCCCCTTTATCTTCTAGAATGTGATTGCGATGCCTGGAGTATAGATGCCATGTTGCATTTGAATAAAAGCCACCTTGCAAGGATTGTATGCTTAGTAAGTGGGTGGTGCCTAAAACATTGATGGCATCTTAGAGCATGTCAAAAATAAACCCCTTCTGCAAGGGTTTTTGTATGCTTTTCTCTTATATCATGGTAAATACAAGAGAAAAGAAATGAAAGAATGAGCAGAAGAGGAGGGAAGAGAGTAAATCCTTGTTGTTTAGAAAGAGGAAATGAAAGATTTTTAATGTAGATGAATTAAAAAGCTTTTTTTCAGGCCCCAAAGATGACTTTGAGAGCTCTAGTCATGAAATATGCAGTTTAGACAGGGAGAAGGAAAAGGGAAAAGGGCAAAAGAATTAGTGCAGTTGAGTCTGCCCTCTTTTACGAAGTTTTCCCAGAATCCTGATTCAATAACCTCTACTTAGACCAAAATAGTCATATCTTCACCCCTATCTACAAGGGAGCTTGAAGATTGTCTTGGAATATTGCTATACCAACAAATTTGAGTTTCTGTTCATGAGAAGAAAGGGACGGAAGAATATTGAGTAGAAAATGAGATGTGCTTGTTATTTCTTTTTTCTGGAAAATTTGGGGGTAACTTTTTACTTTCATCAAAATAGGTATTTTTCAGTATGTTTGGCAGTTTTGGACTGTGAACTCAGGTTCATCAGGAATCAAACTCCAAACACTAGTTAGGGCTGGATCAGTGGTTACAAAATCAGGAAGGTAGAAAAGGTGATTTGTTTTTCAATGCAGAACACTGGCTGAGACAGACGTATTTCTTATGTTGTCTCTCTGCTGGTGGGTTGGTTTTCCCTGAGACATTCTTTCATTGAGGATTAATCTCTGATAAGTTCTCATTCTCTTTGGGGGAAGTCCACCTTCTAAACCTCCATCTTATTCTTATCCATTCATGTTCTTTAAAAACCTAGCTCCTTTGTTACTGCAATGCCTTTGAAAAACGTCTGCAATTCTGTGACATTCCTCCCAGGTAGCAGATATGTGGGCAAACTAAATGTTGCTGTTGTTTTAAGCTGCTAAGTTCTGGGGTAGTTCGTTTTGCAGCCACAGGAACTGGAACAGTTATGGAGACTGGCTTCTTGTGAACATGCAATTCACCATCTTCACTTTATACTTCATTTGTGGCCCATGGGGATTTCATTTTCCCAAAAGCATTTTCCACTGAAAAATAAAACCATATTCAGGGAGAAATATGGACCCCTAAACTTTTCTTTTAGAAATTTTCTTTTAAAGTTTGAAAAACAACAATGTGATAGAGAGGAAGAGAAACTCTATAGGACTATTGTGTTTTATTTGCCTCTAGGGTATAAATTTTTAGTTACTGATTCAATTTCAGTAAAGTTAATTGACTTATTTGAGTTCTCCTTTACTTCCTCAATCAGTTTTGTTGAGCTCTATTCTTTAAGAAGTTGCTCATTTTGCCTAAGTTTTTGATTTACTGGTATATGCATTATGGCATTTTCTTATATTTATTTTAAATCTCTTTTTAGTTGTGATTAAGTCTCTTTTTAACTGTACCTTCCCAGTGCTTTGCTTGATTAATCTTGCCGGTGATATTTCTATTTTATTGGACATTATAAGTAATTAGATTTTTGGCATTTTATTCTTCTCTATTAAATCTTTTAAAAAATTTAATTGTTTATTTCTTATGTCCTCTTGCTACAGCTTCAAGATTACTCTGACATTTATATTCTGCTGAAAGTTTAAGATAAATATCTCATCTATTTTTTCTCATCGTAAAACAAAATATTTTGAACCCTCTATTATGTACTCAGCGTTCTACAAAATTTAAGGTCATGAAAGGATAGAAAGTTGTGGTGAGAAATGAGGATAATGATGTGTATGATTTTTTAACTGTAGTAGTTTTGAGTGATAAAGTTTAAGGTGTGCTCATGGGAGTGAGCTGCTGAAATAGAGTGGTGATAGAGATCACTGAATGAAGAAAAAAAAGAAAAGATTAGACTTGGTCATTTGATGGATTATCCAAAAAGGTATGCTTAATTGTCAGTTTTAGGGCAGGACTGGGGAAGATGAAAGAGGCTATACTCCAGTTAACGCTCCACGAATATGGGCAAAAATTCCTGTCAATATATTAATGATAAAGACAGCAAAAGGGTGTCAGTTTGAAAGAAAGAGAGAGGTATATTTGAGGGTGCAAGAATAATCACCAGACTTTGAACAACATGGCTAGAAGAATGCTGACTTTGCCTCCTGGCTTCATAAGTGAATAACCAGTTTCCACCCGTAAAGACTGCTGTAAAAGGAGTGATTTCTAGTAGTCATTCAGGTTTCAGTTAGAGAAAGGAAGCCAGTAGAAGGTTCTATAAAGGGGCTGAGAGTAAGGGAAATTTCTTTTGAAATGGAATGAAGTTGGATTATACAACAAGGCAGAGGAGTGGAAAGCCACAAATGAATAAGAGAATGGAAGAAATGGTAAGTGGAGGGTACTCAAGCCTCAGGAATTGCAGAGATGAGTGTTTTGGATGGAATCAACCCATGAATGTTAAGTGACTTAGGGCTGAGTGACTCAGTGGCATGTCAGTGCCCATGAGAGAGGCAGTGTGGCTGAGCTGACCTGGCAGCTTGGATTGGCATGTGGCATGATGTCAATAGGTGCTGCACAATCTGAATCTATGTACAACAGAAAGGTGAGTGCCTTGTCCTGCTTTTTTCTTCGCAGCTGGTTACTGGGTTGCTTTCACTGTTGGGGCCTAGATTTACTAAATCCCATTGGCTGTTGAGCCAAGGCCTGCAGGGTACCACAAAGTTACAGTGGCATTGAGGCTCTGTTTCCACTGAAGCATAAATGCATCATCTAGCAAGCAGGGTTTCTTGTGTATGAATGCTTGGTCAAACTGAGAGATAAACGATCTATTAAGCTATAAATTAAAAGATGGAGAATTCAAGGCTTAGTAAATAACTTAATCTGGCAGTTACAGAATGCTGATATTTTAAGTCACTGGGAACAAAGAGCACCAGCGCTTTGGTGTTAAGGTAGATTGGTCAGCATTCATTTACTTTGGTTTGAAAGACAGGTACTAGTTTTTCTGTTAAGGGCAATGGAATAGTACAGATCTTACATGAAAATTTGGACAAGGACAACTTTTTCCCCGGTGATATCCCTTATAGTTCAAGATTCTCTTCAGCAGGCTTTGTGGCTATTACACTGTACTTTTTCAACATTAATATTCTCATTTTCTCCCTTAGATTACCCACCAAGAACGATATAAAAGTTATTTCCAGTACATTTTCATTTAAGGATAATGATCACTAATGACTACAAAACTTAGATTTCCTCAGCTCCAAAAGCCTGAATATTGCTAAAGAAGATGAGCAAGGCTGGATATTAATGATAAGTATTGAAGATTAACCTTCTTATTGGTGTAGAAAAAGATATTTAGATGGCTGAGTTGTAATGAAAATGAAAATAAAACCTATAGTTGATAAGCAGTTTTAGGCCAGCTATTGCCTATGAATAAACTATTCTTGTATCTCTTTATACTAAACCTTTATCAGCCTTGTTTCTAATTGTAACTTAAATGTGGGAGACAGCCCTAAACTTGCTGACACGGTCATGTTGTGGAGTTTCCTTTTGCCCCTAAAACTTCTCTAAATCACAAGTAACATGTCCTCTCCAAGTCATAATAAGTACAAAATATATCATAATTTCCTTTTTGGCTACTGCACTTTTATCTTTTTATTCTCAGTTTAAATGTATCTCAAGTTCTATATAATTGATTGCAGAGTGCTTTTGTTAAAATGGTTGTTCTGCCTAATACTTCCCTTTGGTATTTCTGTTAAATCTAAAAACTTACTCAATTTCTCTTGTTTTTACGTTGTCCAGTCATATTCTATGCAAAAGCAAATGCTGGATATTGATCCTCTTCTGCTTTTCAGCTGTCCACCTTATTTTCTCTGGCCCTACTTTCCTAAGCCTCCCCTATCTGGAATGACTGGTGCTCTGCTACTGCAATCTGGACTGACAGTTTTCCTCACTGATGCCCATCTCTCCTTGGCTCACACCTGACCTACAATAGAATCTCACAGATGAACATGTGGGAGTCTATTTGCTCCCAAGTCACACTTTTCTACTTGCCTCACTGTGATGACTTTCTAAATGGAAACTGTGTCTTGGAATTCTAGTTTCACTCCAAGATGGGAAATCGTTCCTGAAGTTTGGTTCCTGGTTAAAGCTTTGCCCTGTCCCTCACTTCTTTAATATTGGGGTTCTGCCTTCCATAGCTATCTGAATCCTGGATAATTAACTTGCTACTGACATCATAGAAAATGTGTTGCTGACCATTTCTAAAATCAGATGGAGCTGGTCCAAATATTTGGCCTCTGTTTCTAGTCTTCTTTGACATATCTATGGATCCAGTCTTTGTAGCTATTTCAGTTTTCCCAGTGTCTTTCCTGATCTCGATGATAACTTTTATACAAAGTCTTCACAACAAGTGGACAATTGTGCCACCAACCTGAATTTCCAGCAAGAAGCAAATAGCTATATCACGTTTCTTCCATCAGCCTGACAATCATCCTGCCTGCACCTTTCCCAGCACATCATATTTCTCCACAAATTCACCTAATCATTGGGATATAGAGGTCCAGTATTTCCTAAATAAATTTTTAATGTTCCCACAAATTCTACCCTACTCCATTCACTATAGAAAGCCCAGTGTAGCTATGTTAGTAGTTGTAGTAGTTTGGTATTATTTATGAATTCCAAAAATAGATATTGGATTATGTTTGTAAACTGGTCTGTCTGAGGTTTCACTTTTACTTCATTATATTATGATTAGGGCTTTGATTGGGCCACGTCAGTAAGACATTGAGTCCCCACCCACCAAGGACTCACACAAGGGGGTGGGGACTCACAGGGAAAACCACAAGGCACAGGAGTTAGTTGGAGTTTTAATGCTGGAGCCCTGAGAAGTAAACACACAGAGAAGCAGAAGGCTCAATTAGACACGGCAGAGGCCCCAAGAAGAGAGAAGAGCTGTTCGCTTGACAGTTTACAGCTGGCCTTGTGGAGAGACAGAACAGCAGTTGATCCTGGAAAGAAATGAACCCCGGGAAGAGAGGAACCCAGGAAGCCTGAACTCTTGCAGAAGTCAGCAGCCATCTTGCTCCAACATGTGGCATCAGACTTTGGTGAGGGAAGTAACTTATGCTTTATGGCCCGGTAACCATAAGCTTCTACCCCAAATAAATACCCTTTATAAAAACCAACAGATTTCTGGTTTCTTGCATCAGCACCCCTTTGACTGACTAATACAGTAGCTACTGAAACAAAAGTGAAATTACAATGCTATATAGCATGATCTTTGTTGATATATAGCTTATTTCTTTAAAGTACATACTAACTTTGTATACTTTGATAGTGAGAGCCTTATTGATTATGCCTTCATAGACTATATCATTCTTATCTAGTGGAAAAAACCCTAGAGACCAATGATGGCATCTAAACTACCCTATGTTAAGCAGTATTCAAATATGAGATGATGATAGTCATATTGATAATATTGGTACCCAACACATACATTAGGGAGTTACATTCAAATGAAGAGAAAATGAATATTCATTTTTTTAGAATAAGAAGGTGGAAAAAGTAGTTTGAGTAAAAAATTTTTGCTTGATTTCACTGTCCAAAGAAATATTATTTAACAGTCTCTGTGGCGGTTTGAAATTATTTTATGAATCCCCCCAAAAAGAAAGCTTATGTTTGAGGGCTGGTCCACTATTGTGGGTGTGAGGCCTTTTTTTCAATTGGACTACCTCAGTGAGGCAACACTCAGGTTGAGTCTCTGCCCTCTTGCTGGGTCTGATAAAAAATGGAGACACATAGGAAGAAAGAGCTCTGCCATTTTTGACCCTGCAATGTGACAGAAAAGAGATGCTCAGAAGCTAAGGCCCTGGGGAGACATGACCCTTACACCTGATAGCTTGCAGCTGAAATTGTGAAGAAAGTGGAGCAGCTAAGCCTGAGAGAGGAAGCTTGGAGGGGAAGGCAGAGACCAGACAGAGATTACCTGCTATCTTGCTTCAACACATGGTAGCTTACTTTGGTGAGAAAGCACCTCTTATGGTGCGTTGAGTTGGACTTTTCATGGCCTTGGAACTGTAAGCATTTACCCCAAATAAATATCCTTTATAAAAGCCAACACATTTCTGGTACTTTGCATTGGTACCCCTTTTGGCAAACTAAAACATTCTCTAACCTATTTCACATATATAGACATAACACTTTTGAATAATTCAGTTAGGTGAAGTGTCCAAATTTCTGATCTGCCTAAAGCCTTTCCTTGCTTATATTTCACAAAAGTTTGGGCAACCCTTTTTATATAGTATTCTTGATTTTATGAAGAACAGGAAGTTTCAAAGGATTCACGACAGCATTAAGACAATATTATTTGTTCGAAAAATCTATGTTTTCTATTATGAGTATGCTTAGTGTGGTGAAAAAAATTGCAAGCAACATCAGCCAGTGAGCCTTAGAGTTCATTAAACCACACCTATTCTTAAGTAATGTGCATATATTGGTAACATTGGCCAGAGGTTTATCTTTTAGTATGAGGGTAAAAGAACTTATTTTCACTATCATTTGCTTTGTTGTTTACATGAAAGCAAGAGAGTTCGGTATATTTACATTATTTAAAGAAAAAAATGGACCTAGAAAGGCCAAGTATTTCCATTTTTTATGCATCAATTTGTGAGGCAAAACTATGGATCCAAGTTAGTAAAAATGTGTTGTTGTTGTTTTTCCTGTGAATTTTGACTACAATTTACACAGTCCAAAATGTTTTCAATTACGTATTTTGAATAATGTTGAATTGATTTGAAATGTAGGTAGCTAGCTAATCAAGGATAAAATCTCATATCAGATAGTTGGAATACTGTTGACCACAGAGAGAAAGAAAATCCATGAATAAATATGTGCATGTTACCCTATCCTACCAGATGTGTGGTAGTATGTAAGAAGTTTCTGGTGGGTGTGGTAGAAACTGCTGGCTTCCCCATTACCCATTTTCCCTTTCTTTCTTAGTAACAGAAATCAAAGTGCTAGCTGGGAGCAGAGGCATACAGGTAAAGACTACATTTTCTAGTCTTGAAATAGGTGTTGAAAACGTGGTTTACTTCTGGCCACTGAACTATAGAATAAAGTAATGTGTGCATTTTTTAGGTTGGTGCTCCTGAGGAGAGAGCGCATGCATTTCCCCTCTTCTTTCCTCATTTCTCTTGGCTGGTGGATGCAATGGTTGAAGCTAGAGCAGTTTTCTTGAACCAAAGGGCAGAAATTGGGTAAAAAGGATGAAAGAGACTCAGTTTAGAAAAGGCTGTTTCTCTCAGGATCCTGGAGATGTCCTACCAATCCGGTACTACCTACAGGATTTAATGATAAAGAATTCAAACTTTTGTCATGTTTAAGCCACTTTTATATGTATTCTTTCACAGCTAAAATTAATTCCTGATGTGGAAAGGATATTAATTAGTGAAATGTTCCTGCCCTTTTATGTTACTCTTATCTTTTGCTCAATTGAGTGCACCAATCTAAGTTCTTAAGAAGAGGGGCCTCTTTTCCATCCATCCCTAACTAAGAGCAGAGAGAGGTAGCAGTTTGAGTAACTTTTCTGCTGTAATCTATTCTCAAGGGGGCTGTGACAAGATGCTGGGAAAGGAGGTTAGCGGGCCCATTTTCTTTCACCCCAAACTGTGTTCCCCAGCATTTCTGTTACTGACATATTCATTTTGAACACCATTATTTCAAGTCTCTAAGTTAGTTTAGAACTTGATAGGAAGAAAAGGGGAGAAATTTTTTTTTAGCAGTCTCAAACTCCTATAGAAGGGCAAGTGGAAAAACAAATTGAAGATAATGTTCCACCTCAAAATTTAGAAGGAAGGGTGTCTGGAGTATAGATAGAAAGCAGCTCATAGACAAAGACATGGGCTATAACTGGAATAGGAGCTTCTCTCCGTATTGTAGGAAACCTCAGATCTGCCAGTGCCACTGTTCAATTTTGTTCTGCTGGAAGGAAGGCATAAGAGATCCCAGAGAATATATTCATCATGTTACCTGTTGTCTTCTGGCAAGAGAAAACACAACACAAAAGAAAACAGAAAAACAAGCATAGCAGAAGAAGTCAAAGGAAAAAAAAATACACAAAGAAAGCTGGCAGTTATTGGTGAAACAGAGAAGAACTCAAAGACAGCCTGGAATATTTAGCCTCCTTGAGCCTCAGCCTTTTCACCTGTAGAAGGGATATCTTCCTCATTTCTCTTACTGGTTGATGTGGGGATAGGTTGCAAAAGGTTGAAGAATGTGCAGCTTTTTGTAAAGTGATATACATATGACAGTATTTTCTTTATACTCTTCCAGCATCTATTCTCCTGGTCTGAGGCATTTCTCTTTTTGGAACAGTTCTCATTCATTTGGGTGTGTGTAAAATTTTTAATTGCTTCTCATTAACTCTTTCCATGACTCCTTTCACATTTTAATCCTAGTCTCACTGAAATAGGGTGGTTACTTAGGGTATTCTATAATCAACACAGCGACTTAGTAGGGGCCAAAGTATTCACCTTGCAAAAGTCATACCCTCAAGCTGCCATCATTTCCTTGTTTATATCTGATTGCTTTTTTTTAGTATCAAAATTTCTAATTACTAGAATCAACATGTCATCAAATCGCTTTCTCTCTGGAAGGTCTTATTCATTCTATTTTCCATTATCTCTCCTAGATCTTTCTTGAACTTATTTTTCCATTAACAGATTACTATCTATATATGTGATCAGATTTATTTCCTTCTACCAGTTTTATTACCTGCACCTCATTGTATTCAGACAGGCATTTTAATCTTTCCAGGTCATTTCAAAGTTCCATTTCTGTTTTCCTCAGATGATGTAGTTCTTATATTGTTGATATCCTTGAAAAATGTTGAGCTGAGTTGGATTTGCAAAAACAAAAAATGAAAAATAAAAAAATAATAAGGCAAG
>JAQZBX010002740.1:32810-69978 GCA_029593785.1 Cabassous unicinctus | reverse complement strand
TTGAAATGGGAGATGTTCTCATCTGCAGTCTGGTGTGTGTTAACGTAATACTTGTCTGACAGTGGTAATCATTGAGGGTCTTTAAAGTGGCATTTATAAACTGCATGGCTACAATGACATCAGTAAGGCTATTGGGGCTGGTTAGGTAAAGATCCATGAATTGTATGCAAATTCTTCAGTTGTGAGGTATGTATTCTAGTTATGATGCCGGCAAGAGACTTAACAATGGTGGATACTATATACACACCCAGGTAAGGTATTTACAAGTTAATGCCCACTTGCTCACCTTAGGAGATAGTAAACAAATGGGCATATTTTGAAGGAACTTTAAAATTATCCTCTGAAATCAGGAGAGAAACTGGGGATCAGAAAAACAAAAACAAAAGTACTGAAAAAAAATTGGTGATTCATTGAGATGGAATGAACCTTGCCTAATCCCCTTTCCATCACTGTTCTCTGTCAATTGCCAAGTCCTACCTATTTCGAATCCTTACATTTCAGAAATCTAATCATTACTCTCCATCCTTTCTTCTGTTCCATTAATTTTGCTTGGCATCATCTCTCTTACTACAGTAATTATCATGATTTATTGCTTGCTTACTTGTTCTCATTTCTCCCAGTTCGGAATAACTATTAGGACTTAAAACAAATATTGTTGGAATGAATGAATGAATGAATGCATTTAGGTTTTTACAATGTAGTTATAGTAGCCATTAAAATAAATCTAGAAGACTTTTACATTTCCTATATGCTCAGAAATCAATTATAATATTGTGTGATTAATTTGTTCTTTAGTAGAAAGAAAATAGAATTGCTTATCTAGTCTAGGCACACCTTGGTGGGAGTTAGGCCCTTGACAGCTTTTTCATTTTATTTAACATAAATTTACTCATGGGAAACAGACGCTCAACCACTGAGCTACATCTGCTCCCCAATGAGAATTGCTTTTTGTTTGTTTGTATGTTTGTTTATTTTGTTTTTAGGAGGTACTGGGGATTGAATTCAGAACCTAGTATATGGGAAACAGGCACTCAACCACTTGAGCTATATCCACTCCCGTCTGATTATTCTTGAATCATATTTGTTATTTTATATTTTCCTGAATACAATCAACTTTAATTGTCAAAGCATTAGAATTGATTTGTTAAATATTTTTATTGTTAGAAATAGTCTTTAATCATTAGAAATTTTGCTTTTGACTTTTGCTCTTGATTTGAATCATCAAATCTTGTGACTTCAGAGGCTCAACTCCACATTCACTACTTTTTTTCTTTTCTAAAATTACTGATTTCTATATTTTGTATGTTTAATACATTTATATTTATTTATATTTAATAATTTACTTAAGACTAAAAGTTTGCGTCTTATAACAGCTTTTATTATTTTTCAAGTTTTTCCATGTAATGTGGTCCTTGGTGCTATTTTCTAGTTTATATTTGCAGGTTTGTTTTCCTCCTTTATTTAGTTGTTCTTTATTTATTTACCTAAATATGTTTCCTAAAATCATTACTCCCATACAGATTTCAGACAGATAAGCTAGTTTAATATAATTTGGGAGTTTTCTTGTGATTAGGTTTACATCCTCCCCCCACCCCAAGGTGGCTCCCTTGTCTGTTTGCTCCTTGTTTTGCTCCTTGTTTTTGCTCCTTGTCTGCTCGTTGTTTGAGACTTTGAACCAAACCCGGGATCTCCCATAAGGCAGGCTAGAGCGCAACTGCTTGAGCCACATCCGCTTCTACATTTATTTTTCATTCATGAGGAGCTTTATTTATTAGAATGAATTGTGGGTCTAGGCACATTTTTCTTAAAATAAATGGAGTAATTTCCAAATCATTTATGGAATAACCCACTATTTTCTCACTGGTTTTAATTCCTCCAATTTCATAAAACATTATAAAACTACAGTCAATTTGGGGCTACAACAAATGCTGCTGTATGGGTATATTTATTCTTGAGCAAGCAATACACTATGTAGCAATTTGTTTATGAATTTAATAAATGTAAGTTAATCATCATATCTTTAAGTTTTAACTAAAGGGCATGATCCACTTTTTTATTACCATTTTAAAATCTTTCCTTACATATCTTTAACTTAAAAAAATTTTAAATGTGCTCTGAAATTATGTCAAAAGTTAAAAATAAATTCAAGGTGGATATTGATTAATGCTGCTTACATATATAAAATAATTCAGTGAAAATTTTTTAATATTTTATTTTAATAAATGCCTGTTTTGTAAAACAGAAAGATTGCATATGTATGAAGTTGAAAGTTAAAATATCCTCCCCCATCCACTCCATCAAAAATTCTCTCCATAAATACCACCCCACACAGAGGGGCTCCTGAGGGCTCTGGAGACACCCAGGTCCTATATAAGGGGGGATAGTCCCAGAGATTGATGTCTTATCAGTGGGCCCTACTTTGGAATCTGTGTTCCTGAGAGTGACAGAGTTGTACTGAAATAAGTCCTCCCTGCACATGGTCCATCAGTCCCTTCTATTCAAACCTATATGTGGTGCTGAAGTTTGTAGGTGTACTTCCTGAGACTGGAGACTTTGGTCTGCCCATGTGCCAGCTGTACCTGGAATCTCAGTGGAGCTGCAACTCCTACTCTGCAGTTCAATGCACTCACCCAAGTCACCTGGCAAGGAGGGAATGATGGACAAGGGCCATCCCAGGGAATGGAGTGAGTCTGCAGCTACAGGCAGGATAATCCCATCCATCTTATCCTTGAGATATAAGGCCCCTTTCACTTGAAGGTGGAGTGGCCATCACCATCCCAGACTCCTCAGGATTGGGGGAAGAGCTATGGACTAGAGTGGACTTAATGCTATTCTCTTGTAGACGTATTGTGATTCAAGCAATGGAAGAAAATACAACATTGAGGTGGAGCCAGTGGCCACTGGACACTTTCGGGGCAAGGAGAGGGAAAAAGAATTGTAATACAGGGGCTTTTTAGGGACTTGGGAATTATCCTGAGTGACATTACAATGACAGATATAGGCCATTTTACATTAGCATATAACATGCAGAACTGTGTGGGAGAGAGTGTGGTCTACAATGTGAACTATGTTCCATGCTTAGTGGCAAAGCCCCAGGATGTGTATATCCATTGCAGGTAATGCCACACTAATAAAGGATCTTTATGTGGTGGTTATGGGAGGTGTGGGAGGTGGGGAACATGAGAATCCCTGTAATTTCTGTGTAACATTTATGTAATCTTAGCATCTTTTAAAATACTTAAAAAAATAAATTAAAAATTTTAAAAAGTTTTAAAAAAAGACAAAAAATGATTCTTGATGACTTTAATGTCCACAAGAGTGGCCCTTTATTTAACTTGGTGTGATATGTTATCCAAAGAAGGCTACACCAATGTCTTCCATCTTCCAATGCTTTTCTGCCATGTGAACTTGTCATTCCCACATTAACAGTTGGACTCTAATTCCCCTTTTACTGAATCTGGGCTGGACTTAGGGATTGCATGACAAATGGAATGCAGTGGAAGTGATATTCTGAGGCTCCTGTGGCTAAGTCACAAAATTCTTTACAGATTCTGTTTGAAATGCTTGATCTCAGTACACTTCCTCTTAAACCCAGCTACCGTGCTGTGAGAATCCCAAGAGACATAGAGAGGCCTTGTCTCAATATTCTGATGGATGATCTCAACTGAGTTCCCAACTAACAGCCAGCAACACCTGCCAATTCTATTAGTCAACCATTTTGGACTCCAAGACCAGTCAAGACTTAAGGTATCTGTAGCCTTATTTGACATTTACTGCAACTGCATGAGAGACCCAAAGAAAGAACTACCCAATGGATCACGGAACCATGAGAATTCACCATTTGTTGTTTTAAGCCATTCAATTTTGAGGTGGTTTATTATGGAGTGATAGACAAATGATACAAAACTTGGTATCTGGAAAATGAGTCTTATTGTAATGAAAATCTAAAACATGTTGTGTTGGTTTTGAAGCCAGACAACATGTAGAAGCTGAAAGGGCCTTGAGGAGACTATTAATGAAGAATTGAAGGAAAGAGAGATAGTTATTATATGAAGAAAAGAAAAAGGCATTAGTGCTATGCAGTCACAGAACGTTTGGCAAATTGTCACTTGCAGTAATATGGAAAATAGAAAATATACCTAATGAACTGATAAATTTGACTAAAGACATTTTTGAGGCTGAATGCTAACATTACATTTTATGCTATGTATGATCGGTATAGATAAAAAGATAGATAAAAATGAAGCTGTTCAGGGAGTGGATGTGGCTCAAG
Source organism: Cabassous unicinctus (assembly GCA_029593785.1). Lineage (NCBI taxonomy): Eukaryota > Metazoa > Chordata > Mammalia > Cingulata > Chlamyphoridae > Cabassous > Cabassous unicinctus. Next base: position 65,705 of record JAQZBX010002740.1, on the reverse strand, counting down.
CAGTTGGGCTCCAGCCTCCTATGTGGTAGGTCCTGGGTTTGGTTCCTGGTGCCTCCTAAAGAAGGTGAGCAGAGACAGCGAGCTAATGCAATGAGCTGACACAATGAGCTAATGAAATGAGCAGTGAATGGATGAGGCACAAAAAGTTGGGCATGACCCTACAACATAGGAGGTCCCAGGTTTACTTCCCGGTGCCTCCCAAAGAAGATGAGAAGACAACAAGCGGATCCAACAAGCAGACAAACAGCAGACACAACATCAGACACAACAAGAAGACAATGAGCAGACAGACGAGGGCGCCATCTCAGAGGAGGGGAAGTAAACAGTAATAAAAAAATAATAAAATAGATAAATAAACTTTAAAAAAAAAAAAAACTGTTCAGTATTGAAGCAGAATTCTTTGAGGAAATATAAAGGAGTAGGAGCCAGCTAGATTCAAATATAAAATTGTCTTTTATTTCCAGTCTTTGCAGAAACCAAAACAATTTTAAAGTAAACAAATGGACTTAGGGTATAATATAATCTCTAGAATGAGAGCCTTTGTTAAGAATAGAAAAACTATTAAAGGGTATGCCTTGGGGTATACCTTTTTAACTAGATATAGAAGCATCTAAGAATCTTAAGGATGTTTTTCTGGAGCACCTTAACTCTCAGCCAAAATCAGAGGTCCATGTCAAAGATATTTGTGATTGTACCTTTTTTCTAATGGAGCAAACCGTAGGTGAGTCGTAGAAAACTCACAGAGTTTTTGAAAGAAATATACAAGTATAAGCATATCTGCTTAGACTAAAAGGGACAAAGAATGTGCAAAATGAAAAGAGCCCATTGGGTCCCTAGATTTCTATAGATAAGAAGAAGTCTGAGAAAGCTTTTCAGCTGTAAACATAGGTAATTTCTCATTGAAAAGTAAGGATGACATAGAATAGAGACTCAGTTGCCCAGAGGTTGTAGTCAAGAGCCATGGAAAAGCATACACATGAAACAAGATTGGGTTCTTAATAAGAAGCTGATAATAAAGCCCTGTCTGGATTTTAGAACTGTAATGGACCAGTGATTACTATGTGCCTTCCTCACTCCCACTACTTTGAATATGAGTAACTATTGCAGTTACCTGATCTCTGTATTACTATTGTATAAGTATTTTTTGAGGGGGATGTAGGGAACAGATAGCACACCTCTTTATTTCACAGGTTTTCAAATTGAGATGAACTTCTGTATACAAGAACTGCATCCAAGAAACTACACTTTGACATGATTGAGAAGAGAAGATTCTGGACTTTGAACTGATCAAATAAAGAGAATGAGACTTTTGGGGGGTCTTAGGGAAGGGGGTGGATATGTTTTGAATGTAAGAGGAAATATACATGATTGGGCTGAGAGTGCACTGTTGAAAAATTTTTTTTCCAACCATATCTAAAACAATTTTTTGCATCCAATATACTTATCTGCAATATCACCATGTCACTTAACCAAAAGGTACAGTCTAATTCCCCTCCCTTTGTATCTGGGCCAGCCTTTGGGACTTGTTTGGAAAGTAGGATGCAGTAAATTTGACATTTTGGACACATCTGAACCTTGGCTATAAGAAACTTCACAGCTTCTGCATCAATGTCTCTGAACACTTAATTCTGGGACACTCTCTCTAGTACACAGTCACCACATGCTTGGAGAATCTTATGACATGAAGATAGTTAATGTTGACAACCATGGATGAGCTCCTAGTTAACAACTAGCATCAACTGTACCAACTCTAGTCAAGTTTAGAGATTACTATACTCTCATCCAAAAATCTGATTGCAGTCACATGAGAGGTAAAAGCAAAGTGAGAACTACCTCACTGATGCCAGTAAATCTAAAGAATCATAATAGATAATAAGAAATTTGTTGTATTGACCACTGAGGTTTGGGGTTGTTTGTTATGCAACAACGGATAACTGGAAAACTTGTGATCTCAATACTCTGAACTTTCCTTCAATAATCTTATCCATCCTATCTCATCTACTCATTAATTACTTGGAATACCAGATAATTTGCATTTCCATAAATATAGGCAAATTCTTTATCATCTCAATTTCAGACATTTCAACCCAAACCATCAAATTGTATTTTGGTATCTTGTGTCTTAATTCTATAATCCTTCGACTCCAAGGCATTGAAAATCAACTGATAGTATTTCCTTTCCAAATTTATTCATTTCTCTCATTGCTCAATTCTTCTCCTTACCAGCTTTAAATTCATAGTCCGTGATTAAATTTATTATGTAATGTACCCTCCCTCTCTTTCTCTCTCTCTCTCTCACACAACACACTTTAATGTGCTTTTTCAACAAACACAGCAAACCTATTTAAATATAATGCTTCACCCATCTTGTGCCTGCAGTCATGGGGTATAAATTGTAAATGTGCTGACTCACTTCATTATAAAGAAAATTAAAATATTAAACTCAAGAACATTTTTAGTTAAGGAGAACATATAAAAATTGGGAATGAAAGGGGGCACTATTAGTAATAACATTTAGACAAGAGATAAAAATTGGAACTTTCATGAGCAAATTGGGATATATGGCCACCTTACCTTTTACATTTCATGTCAATTATATTATAGTTTTTTATCCATTTATTATCCCAGTCTTTAAATGATTAATTCACATTTTATCTTCTCTCTTCAAACCTCCAATACTTTCTTTCCTTTTATCATTCTTAGCAATAGATAATCTTGCTTTTATGTCCCTAGAAACAGAGGCAAAAAGAGAATTTTCATGGTACCCATGACCACATCCACCTAGCTATCTGTGCCTTTATTTCTACTTTCCTTCTGGTTACTGTAGATGCTGTTATCCCAGATCAAACCCTGTACTTGTGTACTAACCTCCAACTTCTAATGTCTGTTTAAGGCAATTGCCTAGCAATTCATTCCTGAATTAACAATTTTTACTTTCTTTTCACTCCCCATCAATATAAAAAATTGATAATATTTCTCTCATCCAAGTATTATCACAATTCTTTACTTCCCTTTTAAGCACAACCTCTTGAAGGAGTTTTCTATATTTATGATCCCTAATTATTCTCTAGCATTTTATCTTTAATTCACTCCTAGCCAACTTTTATATTAACACTCCATAAGTCTATTCTTGACAAGGTCAATAATGACTGTGATTGCTAAAATCAGTGCTCTCAGTCCTCTCATTCCTTGATCTATCAGCATTATATTATATAGTTGAACATTTTCTCCTTTTTTGAATTAGTCATCTGGCTTCCATTATTTTTCTCTTACCTCACAACCACTCCTTATTTGTTTCCTCCCCTGGTTCTTCCTCATCAGCTCATGTCTAAATAATAGGGCTTAGTTTTTGGCCCTCTCTATCTACACTGCTTGTTGAGCTCATGTAGCCTCATTACTTTAAATGCTATCACTATGCTAATGAGGAAGACTGAACCTCTTTTCTGAACACCTGACTTGTACATCAGCAAATGCCTACTTGACTTCTCCATTTGATTATCCCAGAGGCACCTCAAACTCAACAGGTCCCAAAATAAACTCCTGTCATTCTTCACAAATCTACTTTTTTGTTTTCTTATCAATTTCAGTAAAAAAATACCTCAATCTTTCATATTGTTCATGCTCAGGACTTTGAAGCTAGCCTCAAATTTTCTTTTTCTCACATTCCATATTGTATTGTGAGGCTCTTCACATAGATAGGTGTGGCAAGGATGAGGGACACTAGAGATGTATGATAGAAAATTGTATTAATAATCACAGGCTCTAGAACAGAAAGGAGCAGCAGGCTTTGCAAGGTCACACTGAGAAACACATAAGGAGTATAGACTGAACCAAGAAAGTAGGGAGGAGGAGGTTATAGTGGACCTGGGGACTATGCTGTTATAGTGTTATGGGATGGAGTTGTGGCAGTTGGTCAAGAAAGAGTAGGTAATGGGGAGTTTGCATTTTACTTTCATGGAGATGTGAACACTGTTAGGACATGGGGAGGACACAGAGAAGCTGCTTATCTTGGATAAATAGGTGACAGGATTGGTCCCTGAGGAACCCAACAATAGGGTCTAAGATACTGAGGCATCATAACAATGATAAGGCCCTTATGTTGCTACCAACCTTGGAGATGCTGAAGCAGCATGACGATGTGAAAAAAAACTATATTATTTTAACTCAATGCACACAGAGAATCCATCAACAAGGCCTGTTTTCTCTACCTCAAATATATTCAGAACTAATCCCTATTTAACACGTACATTGCTTATAATCTGGCTGAAGCCAACATTACTTTCCTGAATTATTACAACAGTCTCCAAACTGATCTTCCTACTTCTGTTCTTACCTTTCACATACAATTTTTTCTCAACACAGTACCCAGAATCCTCCCATTAAAATTTAAATCTGAGCATGACAGTTCTCTTATTAAAATGTCCTAAAGGCTTTCCATCCTACTCAGGGCAATGGTCAAGTCCTTTCAATGGCTGCAATATTTATATTACTCAGGATAAGATGAACTGTGGTAACAAGTAAACCCCCAAATCTCTGAGGCTTAGCACAACAAAGTTTTATTTCTTATGTTGCATATCATTTGACACAGTCATATATCATTTGACAACTCTCTGACAGTCTTCTCCATGCAGTAACTCAAGGACCCAGGCTACTTCTAACTTGTAGCTCACTTTGTCCCTGTAGCAAGTGAAAAGAGAACATATAGTATTCACTCTTGCTCTTAAATGTTTTGGCCCTGACTGGACACATGCCGCTTCTTTTCTCATTGGCCACAACTAGCCCCAGTGCCCCATCTAAACACATGGAGCCCTCTGTTATATAGAAGGGAGAGAAGAACCACATGGGTATGAGAATGAGACATGTCTATTATATAATCTATCACAGTCTTGACTCCCTATACCTCTCTGATCTTATCTACTACAACTTGCTCACTCTGTTTTTGCCACACTCACCTTATTGAAGCTTCACAAAAACATTAAGTAACATTCCTTCTTATTTCAGGGTCTTGATAATCCATCTGCTTGTAAGTGCCCAGGTGTCATCACATATTTATTAAATCAGCAACTGTTCAAGAGCATCAGGTGATTCCAGTGTATAGTAAAGTTTTGGCTCCACTAATGTAAGGTGTAATTAATAAAACTTTTTTTTTCCTCTTTTTTAGGAGGTACCGGCATTTGAACCTGGGACCTCATACATGGGAAGCAGGTGATCAAACCACTGAGATACACCTTCTTCCCAACAGCCCTATTTTAAAGATGAGGAAACTAAGGTCTGAAAAATTAACTAATTGGTTCAAAATTTCTCAAACAATAAACTCCATAAGTAAGATTCAAATCTATATCTGTCTCACTTCAGTGTGCTCTATTTTATGTATAAAATAGTTTCCTCTGGGTAGTAGCACTAGATTAATGGAAATCACCTTCCAAGTATCTTTATGCTTACCACCAAATTACTTTTTAAAAATTGTAAACCAATTTATATACGAACTTGCCTGGAAGTCAAGACAAATTGTAAATATTGCTGAACACTAAATATGTATTTATAGCTCAATTATGTGTGGTGTGAAAGAAGGATAAGAATAGTGACAGGCTAGTTAAGATGTTTACAATTATGTGAGCTCTGCCTGGGGATTATGCTTTAAATGAAGCTGAGTCCACCTTGTTCATCCTTCTTCCTTGGAAATCTATCTTCCCCTAGCTTTGGTATACCCTTGTCTTGGATGATTCCAGATGATGATCTACATCGGGGAGGAAATGCTATTGATCCTTTTCATATCTTATTTTGTCTCACTTTATAAGGGTCTCTCCTGACACATTCAATCTAGCACATAACGCCTGATCTCTTCTCCAGGATTCCTAGCTACTTGGCCTGAATGAGGGTTTGATGGAGAATTCTGAAGAATATTTCCAAAGGATCCAAATAGGATTTCCTCATTGGATTATGGGAAAAGCATGTACCTTACCATTGGACCATAATTGGCAGTATCTTTGATTAAGTAACTTACCATGTGGCATGATTATATGAAGAAAAGGCAAAGAATTACCCTAGTGTGGATGCTAAAATGCTAAAGAGAAATAAAGAGTCAAGGTCTAGATAAACCTGGAAGAATTCATTTTAAACATAGCAATTCTTTTCTTCAGAATAGGTAACATATGCTCCTGTATTAGGCAACCCAGTGTTGTCTCTTCTAATTATATTTTCATCCCATGTCTTCTCCTTTCTCCCTGCATCTAACTGCCTAACATTTTGGCACAATTTAGCTGCTTTTCATGTTGGATCCAAGGCTGGTAGTAGAATGAGTGAGTCTCTGGAGGCTTAAGGTAAGTATAGCTGGCAGAAAATGCTTCTAAATCAAGATGATCTATGTGTAGGGAGATTGGCAGGAATGGACCCTTTAGTCCAGAAAAGACGCAACCCCTTATCCTACCTTAAATTATATCATATCTTAGGAGAAGACTCTGCATTCTCCCCAGAGATCTTATTTGCAAATTCATCTCTGCCTTTAGCAGCTGGGGCCACTGGTGCTCTGAGCCTCTCCATAGCCTCTCTGGACCAAAAAGCCTTCATAAGGTGGGTATGTATGGGGCCATTGTCACATGAAAGAATTATACTACTCGTTCTGGATAAAGTCTTGTCCAGTGTTGCTGACTGCCAAGGCTGGGGTGAGTTTTGAATTGGTGACTTGGACAGGGAATAAGGTTAAGGACAGGTCTCTAAAGCCAGGAGCAGAAGTAGGAGAAGATGGAGAGTGAGGGTAATCATACAGAAATATTGAAGTAATCTGCTACTCTGGATGACATCTCACACTCCATTATAGACATCATAATTCCTTGAATTCCCCAAGTATTTGGGTATCTTTAGTCCATTTATAATTTATTATCGGTAAGTCCTTTGCCTCTCACCTGAATCTTTCCTGTAGTAGTTAGAGATTACAGTTTCTTGGTGTTTTCCTTAAGGGATTGAGAGAATTCAGTCATCTGAATCCTTGGAATGGCCTTTCTTAAAATAATGATGAGGTAAAAATTTCCTGATAATAACTTCATCTTTCTCTCATTTTTATCACTCAGGTCGCCCATACAGGAGTGAATCTATGTGTATTTCTTAGAAAGTAAGCTTTTTTCCTGAGACCTGGAACCATCACAGTGCCCGCAGAAAGCCTATGGGATCAGCAAACTCATCTGACCAACCTTCTCATCACCCCAGTGTCTGAGCACAGCTGGTTTACACCAGCTCTAAGTCCCTCAGTGTAGGTAAAGCATGGAATTTCATATGCAGAAACCTTAGAGGCCCGCCAAGTTCGGAATCCCAGCTGCAGCATCCTCAGGCTCTGTTTTCCCTGTTTAGGGAAAATCTGAAGACTGCCTCATTAATCAACCAAATAAAAGTTCTTCCTTTCACATAAATATTATAAGCATTCCTATATCCTTTCTCTGCTTTTGGAGGCAGAACGGAACATGCATGTTCTTTTTGTGTTGAATGACCTTGAATGTCACAAAAGTGCCTTGGTTCCAAGGGAGAATAATGAGGGGATTTCATTGACATTTCATACTGATAAGATTGTGATCTTTGGGCAGCCATCTCATTTCATATCTTATGAGAGTTCAGCTAATTCAGCTAACCGAGGATCAGTCTTGGATATCTCTGAAGAGAATTTTTGTTAGAAAGAGAGTAAAACCATGGTGCCATAAGCTTTTGATTACAGACTCAAGAAAAGTAAATGTGTCTTTCAATTTGAGGAGCTAAATGAAGCTTTCTCTTTAAAAAGTGAGTGTAAAATCAAACTGATGAACTCAGAGATTTGCAAAATCATGAGAAATAGCCCTGAGTCTTATTACTAATATTTATTGATCCTTACTAATTTCCAGAGACTGTACTATGTAGGATTGACATAATTTACTTCATTTATTCCTCTACAAAACCCTATGAAGTGTGTATTTTTATTAAAAATTTAGATTAAGAAACTGAAACTAGAGGGGGATAAAAAAATGGCCCAAGTTACCTCATTTAGCAAATAACTTCAATAGAGCCAGGTTTTGAGCCCAAAAGTCTGACACTAAGCCTAATCTCTTATTTTCCAGACTGGACCACAGAAAGAGAACATAAGAAGGGGGAAGACACTGGGAGTCAGGTTGTACAATAACTGATTGAAACATGTGAGGAAGACTTAGATTTGGAGACTAAATTTCATTTCCTCAGGGAAGACTTCGTTGAATATGACTTGGCTCATGTAACTTTCCTTCATAGCACATTTCAATACAGATTTTTTACACATGTATTGGAGATTATTTTGTTTAATTACATCTTATCATTAGACCAGAAGGTTAATATATCTTTGATCATGCAAGTTCTTATTCTTCAATGTGTATCAGACACCTAGAAAAATTCCTGGTACATTGTAGTCACGTAATCATTTTTTTTTTTTTTTTACAATGAAATGAAATGAAAGAGCAGACTTAGAAAGGACATAAGTGTTCATAAAATTGAAAGCCTGAGACATTGGAAAGTAATCATGGTGGTTTGATGAGGGTTGTAGTTATAGACATTGGCTCAAAAAAAGAGAAAACATTCTCAGACTCAGAGGGTCTGAAGTTGAGAATGGCTGCCTCCAAAAGACAGAAGTTCACTGTCACTAGAGATGTACAAGCAACTTCCAGGTGACCACTTTCAGGATGTAACATTTGGGAGTCAATCATCATATAATTATTGAAGTATGTATGGTTTGTAACTTATGCCCCAAATAAATTACAAGTCCAAAGGAGACTCCCTATTGTTCAAAAATCTCAAGTATGACCAAGACAGAAGCCAGAAACATTTATAATTTTCCAAGATGGGTATTGAAATGTTTTATAATCTCTTTTTTTTCCATTTTTAAGTACATTTAAAATTTTTTATGGTTATATAAATTTACAGTACAATTGGCAGTAAACTCTTTTGTTGGGGTTTAAAATACAAAAACTATAATAATTCTATTACCAATTAAAATGTAGTAACTATTTATTATTAATATAATTAACACTATTGTAATGTATAATATACTATTAAAATTATATTAATGTATAGTATATAATCATTAACACATAACAAATTATGTATAACGAATGATGTAATTAACATGATTTCTTATATAATATAACTATTTCCTGCTACTTTATAGTAACAGTGAATGTTAGCATAAACAAACTTGCAGTAGCAAATGAGAAATGCATAGTTCTATGAAAATGAAATTCATAATGAACTATCACTTAGCCTTTTAATAATGAAGTTTCCAGGAGACAGGGGATGGAGGGAATGATTTCTTTGTAATTGTTATAGAAATACTTGATCCCTTCTCATGTGCATCCACATTCAAAATTCCTTTTTTAGATGAGAACCATTGTATGAACTTAATGTCAATGCCCCTTTCGAAAATGAGGATATTTGAGTCCCAAATGCTGGATTTCTACAAGGTAAGAATGATGACCTGACTTCATATATATATATATATATATTTTTTTTTTTCTCCCAAGGCAATCTAGTTCCAAAATTCTTTCTTTACCATCTCTGTTTATATTGTCATAACCTCAAACCAAGTTCCAGGCACAATGAGAAGCCTGCCCTGATTTAACTCACCTGTGAGCCCGCAGTCTCTAACCTTCTTCCCTTTCTATTGCATGCTTTGTTTCCTTAAGAGATTTTCCTGAATACACATTTGAGTTGCCCCTGGCTGGACACACTCTATCAGATCTCATACTCTAAAGCAGACCAAGCAGACTAAGGAGATGAAAGAGCATGTTTTGTAGTCAAACTAAAGCATGTGGCCAATCTAGAAAGCAGATAGAAATGTACCATAGAGGTAGATTAGATTAGACTAGAAATGTATAAACCTATTAGAGTATATAGAATGAAATAGCATGGTGGGATCAAGAAAGAGAAAGGCAACTCTTGTCTTATCCACAGAGGAAAGCTCTCAAGTGGAAAAACCATTATAATAATACAATAGCATTTCTGGGCATAAAAAGTACCACAAGAAAAGACATTCAGGTATAAGAAAACATAATTTTTTTTTATATTTCAAAGCACTTAGATGTGGCTGGAACATGAAGTGTGTAATGGAGTGTGACAGTAAATAATGCTAGATAGGTACCTAAAAGAACAAGATCAAGAAGAGCTTGGTATGCCGTTGAACCTGTATCATTCAGGATGCCAGCAAGAAAGAGATTGAGTACTCAAATTGGGTAATTTGAGGAGAATGTAATACGGAAACCATTTACATAGCTGTGGATAGGTAGTGAAATTAAGAGTGCTTGTGTAGCACCCATAGACTAGTAATCCAGGCACTATTACAACCTTTATGTCTGAAGAGACAAGGGGAGGACATAGTGCCCAGAGGAAACCAAAGCCAGAGAAGGCAGTTTATCTAAGGATCCAGCCAGCTGGCAGCAACCCTGATCCCACTGTTCTTCCTCCCTCCAGTATCCTATTGGTGTTTTCCATTACCGAAGCCAGGCAGAAGTGAGAGGGCAAAGGGCTCTGTTGATGTAGCCCATAGAGGTCAGCATCCATGGCACAGACATGTTAGAAAATGGTGGAGGTAGACAAAGATGGTTAATACAAGATACTCTGTACAACATCCACTAAGCAATAGATTTCCTTTGAAAGGTTATATTTGCAGTATAACTGACTGTATTTGCATGTTAAAATATTTATGCGGAAGTCTTCCCTGGACAATGGAAACCCTGGAAGTGGGCATATTAGTCACAAAGTTATTTTAATAACCCAGGAACAAAGGAATGAAGGCATTAATTCCAGCAACATTTGTGGGAATGAATGGAAAGCAAGAAATTGCATGGATGTTTAGGAGAAATAAATGGCATCTAGAATTACCACATTATATTTTCTAACCAATTTTAGGAAGATTAAATCTTCTGTTCCCTGCATCATTATGATCTCTGCATCTGTTCCCAAGAGCACTGCCTTCCACCCTTCTATATTTACTCTTCTGGGAATCCCAGGGATGGAAGACCAGCATGTTTGGGTTGCCATCACTCTCTGCTGTATGTATATACTTGCTCTAGTTTGCAATGGCACCATTCTCTACATCATCATGACAGACAGAGCTCTTCAGGAGCCAATGTACCTCTTCCTGTGCTTACTTTCGATCACTGACCTGGTACTCTGTTTGACCACATTGCCCAAAATGCTAACAATCTTCTCGCTTAGGTTCCACTTAATTTCCTTCCATGGCTGCCTCACCCAGATGTTTTTTGCTCACACCATCTTTGCCACCGAGTCAGTTGTCCTGCTGGCCTTGGCTTTTGATGGCTATGTGGTAATCTGCTGCCCACTTCATTATACATCTGTCCTCAATGCCACAATGATTGGAGAGATTGGTTTAGCATGTGTGGTCCGAGGCCTTCTGTTTTTTATCCCCTTTGTCATTCTCATTGAATGCTTACCCTTCTGTGGACATCACATACCCCATACTTACTGTGAACACATGGGCATTGCCAAGCTGGCCTGTGCCAACATCAAGCCGAACGCTATTTATGATCTCACAGTGGCACTTTCAGTCTCTGGCATGGATGTGGTCTTCATTGCTACCTCCTATCACCTGATCCTGAGGGATGTGCTGTGCCTGCCCTCTAAAGTTGCTCATTCTGAGCATTTAGCACTTGTGGAGCCCACATTTGTGTGATTCTTGTTTTCTATATCCCATCCTTTTTTTCCTTCTTCACCCACCACTTTGGCCACTGATTACCTCCCCAGGTCCACATTATACTTGCAAATCTTTATCTTCTCCTGCCCGCTGTTCTCAACCCACTGGTCTATGGCATTAATATGAAACAGATCTGCATGAGAATATTTGGATTTTTTATAAAGAGGAAGCAGCTATACTCTTCACACACCCCAGGGACCAAAGGGGAAAGTTTTAATTTATCTCCCACTTTCTCCAGCAATTCATATCCTTGGACTAGAGGTTACTGTTTTTGCCATCCTAGCAAGCCAAATATCAAGTATTCCCTGAGAATTTTGATATTTTTTATTATAGTAACATACACACAACTCAAAGTTTCCCGTTTTAACCACTTTCAAGTTTTTGAAGTATTTAGAGGAACTCAGCCAAACCTGTTAAATGTACAGCATGCCATTTTCATATAAAGTCATCATGAGGTAGGTTAACTAACCTCTAGGTCTTGATCTTCCTAGGAAAGGTCAAAAGAAAATGCATGGCACTTAAAAGCAAAAGCCAGGGAGAGTTACTTTCTCTCTATGAACAACAACAACAAAAAAAGTAAGACAGTGGGGAAGAAATGAAAGAAAATGCCACTGTACATACCATACAACAGATATTACAGTGATGAAAGGCAAAATATTTTTTAAAAATTTAATATTTTTCATTTTTTTACTACTCCATTTTTAAACTTTATTTTAGTTTTAGTTTTCCTAAATGACTATGTATTTTATTTCTTATGTTTAAGCCTATCATTATTATTTCATTTTCTTATTAATAGAATTTAGCAACATTCTTGGCTTAATTTTTGAAGAAGTTTTGGATAACAGAAGGGTTGCAACTGTGGCAGGATCAATGGTGTGGGGTATCAGTGATGGAGGATACATGGGAGGAAGTTCACCTCAGCATACATATAAGGTATATAAACATGTTCAAATATTCATGGGGCATTGTCACACTGGGTGGAGACTCACACAATAATTGAGAGAATATTGAATTCCCATCCTGGAGAGCTCTGCCACATTCTCTAATGGAGCAGCAACAGTCCACCAAGTGCAGGAGCAATGACTGGTGAAGGGGATGATTTACTGATGGGCCCTTGATATTGATGACTATGCTTATATGCCTTTGCACTTGAAATTGAAACTTGGCCTACTGTTATGGGGTGCCTAAGAGTAGTCTCCTGAGAGCCTCCTTGTTGTTCAAATGTGGCCTGTCTCTAAGCCAAACTCAGCATGTGGATGCATTACTTTCCCCCCAACTGGGGACATGAATCCCGGGGATGACCCTCCCTGGCACCAAGGGATTACTGCCAAGCAGATGCTGTTGATACAACTGGAAAAAGACCTTGGATAAAAGGGGAAAAAGGTAAAGACAAATGAGTTCATATTGCTAAGAGATTTCAAAGTGTCAGGAGTTCATCAGAGAGATATTGCTTATACACATCTCAGCAAGATCTCATAAATAGCCAAAGTGGACACTACTTTAAACAGTAGGGCTCCTGAGGGCTCTGGAGACACCCAGGTCCTGTGGTCATGATGGATAGCTCTGGAGTTTGGTGCCTTGCCAGTGGGCCTTACTTTGGAGATTGTGTTTCTAAAGTTGACAGAGTTGAACTCAGACATGACTTCTCGACACATGCTTCTTCTGTCCTTTTTGTTTGAACCTATATTTTGTTCTGGGGTTGGTAGGTTTACATCCAGGAGACTTGAATCTCTGGGTTGTCCATGTTCTGACTAGGCCCTGAGCCTCAGCGGAGTGGCAACACCTACTCTTCAGTGCATTGGACTCATCCAGAGCAGCTGATGGGGAAGTGAGGATGAACAACCACCACACCAAGAAACTGAGAGGGTCTACAACTGCAAGCAAGATAGGACCATCCATCAGCCATATGGGATCGAAGTCTCCTCTCAATTAGAGGTGGAGTGGACATCACCATCCGAGACTACTCAATATTGGCAAATCAAATATAGACTAGAGTGGACTTACTGGTACTCTACTATAGACTTATTGTGATACTAGCAATGGTGGAAGTTATATCATTAATGTGGAGACACTGGCCACTAGAAGTGCTGAAGTCAGGGAGAGGGAAAAAGAGTTGTAATATGGCAGCATTTTCAGGACTTGCAATTGACCTGGATGACATTGCGGTGACTGATACAGGCCATTATATATACTGCCATAACCTACATAATTGAGTGGGAGAGAGTGTAAACTACTGTATAAACTATAGTCCATGCTTAGTGGCAATGCTCCAAAATGAGTTCATCAATTGCAATAAATGTACCACACTAACGAAAGAAGTTGTTCATGTGGGGAAGAATGGGAGGTCTGGAGAGTTTGACATATGGGAATCCCTTATATCTTTTAATGTAAATATTTATGTAATCTAAGTATCATTTATAAATAAATAAATAAATAAATAAATAAGAAATCTTATCTGCTGGAAGTAGGAAAAAAAAGTGGTCATAAATAATTATTTACTTATCAATTCAAGAAGTTGAGAATATGAATACACATACACTCTTTTATTTATACATGTATGTATGTATGATTTTATATTTATGTGTTTATTAATATGCAGCCAGTAGTTTCCTAGAGCAAAAATATTTGCAGTAAAAGTTGCAATTCCTAGGCCAGTGATAGTTGTCAGAGCCCAGGATCCTCTGGATCTGGGATTAGGTTTGAAAGAGATGAGGATAACTGCTAAGTGATTTATTGCATTAAATCTGGAAGCCCATATCCCATGGGAAGGCCACAGTGTCAGTTAGAAGGAGAGACACTTAAAGAGATGACAACCCACTCTAATACAGGTATTGGGATTACCAAGAGAAGTGCAGCTCACACAGCACTGAATGGAATAATGTTTTACTCCCATAGGGAAGAGACAGAGAAAAGTCACCTTCACCAGTGGGTGCCAGTTCCCCATAGCCATTGTGTTTCATTCTGTGAGAAAGGTAGGGAGATGTTCTATGTGGGGCACCCCCTTTTGCCTGTGTGTGCTGTAGTGGAGGAACCCCACCCATTCCCTGCTAGGGACAGATATACCATTGGGGTGTGACCTAGATGCCACAAAAAATGTCCACCTTAATCAGAGAGTCTCCAGTGAATATTTACATATGCTCTGGACATATGTAAATATGTCAACAGGGGAAGGAATGTCCTGGCAGTTTCTTTTATCTATTTGAGGATTGTGTTTTATCTTGCCAGGCCAACACATCTGGTCCAGAGCACAGATATATTTGTGGGAACCAGGGAAAGGTGGCAGGCCACCACACACAGCACAAGTTTCTCGAGGATTTCCTTCAAGAGAAGACATTTTGTAAGTAATATATCTATTTTATAACCGATGACTTTGCATTTTTCCTGATATTCTGAGAGTGATGAGTTTTATACACAAAATATTCCAAGGGCCAGTGTAGAATCAGTGTGATCTTATGCTTACCTCATTTAGTCAGCATCCTTTTGTGTATACATGAATTTCCAGGAAAGTAAGGCATATGATCTGATTTTCCTGCTAATCCTATCCAGGCTGACAAAGCAAGGATTGATAAGAATAAATATCTTTTTCCAAACAGGTGCCCTTCATGCTTTAGCACAGGGTTGTCTTCCACAGAAGTTTTTTTTTTATGCTTGGAAAAAAAACAAAATAAGTAGCCAGCCTACCTCCCTACACAATACATTATTCTTCTCCAGAGTCAATATTTCATTATATAATTATATATTGTTTACTACCAGAAACTCATGATCTTCCAGGGCATTCATTCTATTTTGGAATTCCAGTGTCCACATCTCTTCCTTCTTCTAAGGACTGAGACTCAGCTTACACATAAAATATGATCTTTTTCAGATTCCAGTCTAGTTGACTTAGTGTGTAACATCGTTTTTGGAGAATGAGGATCATGTAAACAGAAAACAAATAAATTTGCAAGAGCTTTAGAAACACTGTTCATTTATTCATATATGTAGTCAGGCATCCACTCAAATATTTATTGAGGATCAGCTCTGTATCAGAAAGTTTAATTGGCACTGAATATCACAAGTGAATAAAGCATAGTGCCAGACTTCAGGAAACCCATAATCTAAAAGAGGGGAAAGCAGCTAATTACAACAGAATATGGCATTTTTAGTGATAAGGTGCAAAAGATATTATCAGACAAAAGGAAAATATGCCTATTGTAAGATATTTCTATTGTTTTCTCATGGTGAAGTAATCATTATTTTATGATGCTTCTTGATTCCAGGTTGCTTTTCCTTTTGGGTTGGAGTAAAAGGTATAACTTGCCTGTATCTTAAGAGTATATTCTTGGTCCCCTAATGGTTCCCATGTTGGATAACTAAGACATTTCCACAGAAAAATCCCATAAAAAGTTGATTGAAATTAGATGCTTTGTATATCATTGGGGAAAGGAGAATTTAGTAATTAAGACCACCAGGTACATACCTATCATTAAGATAAGTTAGGTTTATTGATTTTGCTGTAGCAAGGGGAGAAGTACTTCAGAAGAATCATTGGGCTACTGAAAAAAAGAGTTGAGAGGCGATTCTTATAGAATGTGGACTTGTGCTGGGTGATTTTGAGGAGGGACCTTAGAAGAGGATAGATTATAGATTTGCTGTAGTCAAGAAACAGGGATAAATTTGGTGATTGTATCTTAATATTTTTATCTAAGAAGTATGAGGACAAAAGAAGGTTCAAGTATACATTGGCAAAGAAAAAGCAGTGATGCGTGTTAGTCAGAAGAGTTAATTTTGAATTAGTCTTTTTTCTATCTTGTTCCACACATTGTCAGCCTTTTTTCTATCTTATTAAGGACATTGTCACAGAGGGGCCATGTCTGGGCACAGTTGCTTTTCTAACTTCCAGCAGGGATGTTTTTGTCTACTTCTTAGTCTCTATTTTTGACCAATGGTAGATGAGAGCAGCTTGCAAAACATGAATTTGTGTTGTAAATCCACACCAATATCAGGATTTTATTGATCAGAAGTTAGGTCAGAAAATATGATCTGAGGATAGTCCATGATGTTTTGTTGATATTGTTGCTGTTGAGGGATAAATTGTTGAATTATGTGATATGATAATAGCTATACTATAACATCGAACTCCAGACTGGATGCACTGGACAAATGCAACACAGATAATTACCAGAAGCTAACGATTATTAGCCCTTGAAATAGGCCATGGAGCCAGGGACTTATATCATCAAATTCAGGCTACAAAAAGTATGACCAAAATCCATTGAGCATATTCTAGCTATCCAGTAGGCTTTTTCCTCTAGCCTACTCACTATCTGTTTCACTTAAAAGATGGTGTTTATATAGGTCTAGCAGGAAGCTTTATTTATGGTGAAAATTCCTCCTTGGCTAGCTAAGAGGAAAATGGTTAATTTTCCTACATTGTGATTGTATTATTATCACAACAGGAGTAAACTAAATGTGATTCTTCAAGGGGAGCAAATTTCTCCAGGGAATTCAATAGTACCTATAAAGCAGGCTGAAGAGTATATGCTGATACTATTATAATAAAAATAGTCCCAATATTTGCCTCTAGTAATACTGGGCTTGCTTTCATTGGCAGAGATATACATACTGAATTCAGCTGACATATTTTGTTAATTTGGCAATAGGGTTCAATCTTTAAAATACTGAAGGTGAGCCTAATAATACAAGGAAAATGTGACTAAAAGGAGGGACTAGTGCAAATAAATCTGTCTGCTGAAATGTGTGAATTTAAAATTTTATATGTGAGAATTGGGTGGGGGAAGACAAATCCAGCAGTTTAGTGTCAGAAGAACTATGAACTGAAACACACACAAACATACACATACCACAAGAGTTTTGCTTTACATTGGACAGCAGAAAAATGCTATATGAAATTAGGCTGTGAGTACAGTAAAATTATGTAAGCACTTTGAGAAACCCTTAGGGAGCCACTAGGACACACCAAATTATGATAATAAGTAAGATTTGCAGTAAAATATAGAAAAAAGATGAACAGTCAAATATAAAAAGTCAATCTTGGTCGATTGTCTTGACCATAAGCTGAACACTTTCTGTCACCATCTGTTTATTCAGAAAATTTGGGGTTAGCTGTTGCCCTCCAAGTATCAAAAGGAAAGAGTTCATGAGGCTCCTCAAGATGCCTCAGTTTAAGGTTCCAATAGATATGGATTTCCTAATAGTTTTCATAGGAAAAGGGATGATGCCCTTTTTAGCAGGAAACAAATATCCAAGGATTCCCTTGTAGTTTTACCACTGTGCTGGTTGTTAACAGTATCTGATAAAATCTTCTCCAGCGAGGATCAAGGTTAAGCTTTTACTGATGATGTTTCTAAAATATCTAGTCTTTTGGTTGAAGAAAAGAGGTGGCTGGTGAGAGAAAGTGGATTTTCAAGATGTTCTGTGCAGTGTTATACTTATTAACAAATCAATTTTATTGATACATATTAATAAAACATAAATCCATCCAAGGTGTACAATCACTGATATTCAGTATAATCACATAGTTGTGTATTCATCACTTCAATTATTTTTAGAGCATTTTCATTATTCCAATATAATATAATAATAACGATAAACAAAAACAAAGAAACTCATCACCTCTCAATCTCTCTTTGCTTCCACTGCCATATATAACTGCTATTCTGTTTCTGTCTCTCTAGTTTATTTGTATTTATATTTTATAAAAACAGTCTTATATAAGCAATATCACCCATATTTGTATTTTATGTGAGGTTTCACAATGTTATACAGCCCCATGTTACATTTTTTTTTAGCTTTCCTTCAGATAATGCACATGGCTTTAGACCAGAGGTTCTCAACCTTTTTTGTTCCACGGACCCCTTTGCCAATCAGGTGAAAACCACAGACTCCTTAGAAAGTCCACATTATACTACATATTATTTAATAAATATATCACAGCTGCACCAATATGTCCCCAAAAGAATAATGTTTTTTTGAATTTCAATTCAAGCTCACAGACTGCTTGTTAAGAACCCCTGCCTTAATTTACCCTTTCAACCACTGTCATAACCATATAATAGCTCTGCTAGTTACAAACACTATGATGTGTTTTCACCATTTCCTTTCATTTCCAAAGATTTACAAACAACCTTTTTACCAATTCTCTGTGCAGGTCTTTTGAACTTGTATCGTTTAGAAGATGATCCTTGAGCTTATTACTCCAGCTTTCCTTATGATCTAAAGCTAACCAATATCTTTAATACATTTTAAATACATTAAAATACACATTTTTGGTATATATTTCTATGAAGTTTGTTTGTTTGCTTCTATGAGCTTTAGCAAATACATAGAATCTGAGTCGGGCCTGGTTAGTACTTGGATAGGGCCAATATAGTTCCATTAAATTCCTTTAGTACTTAAATTGGAGTACTAATTTACGTGGAATCCGTAGGTTATGAAGAAAAACCTTGCCTGAGTGCTTAATATACATTATATTTATAATCTTTATAACAAGCTTCTAAGGTATATATGAGTATATGTGTGTGTATGTCTATATCCATATATATATATATGGATATAAGGATAAAATGAACAAGAAATATTCTCAGTTTTAAGCATTCACATTTAGCAAAATAGGAATTTCAAACAAATGTAAAATGGGAAAACAATGGACATTTAGAGATGGACATAACATGTGCTTGGCTTAAAGTGTTTACAATCAGGAAATCAAATATATGGAATCTATAGTATGGTTCATGGAACAGGAATACAGTAACAAAAAAGTACTTGGGAATGGATAATTTCTTGGCTGGGGGAAAAAGAAGAGAGCAGATAGGTGAGGCATTCCAGGGCTTTGACAAACGAGTGGAGCTGTATTAGGACCAGCTGGAGGGGTCTGGAAGAGCACCCCAGGCAGAACATGCAAACACAGGCAGAGAAGTGAAAGTGCACCAGGGCATATTCATGAACCACCAATCAATTTACTGTGGCAGAGGTTTTGTTTAATTGTATCCGGAGAAACAGGAGGCAAATTTTGAGGCCTTGAATGCCAAGCTAACGAATTTAGACTCATTTCAATTTACAGTATAAATACAGTGCCATTGAAGAGAGTAGCATAGTTTTAGCCATTTTTAAAGATTCTTCTTCCTTTTTTTTGCAGAGGAAGAATTGTACACAGCAGGTAGGAGCCAGAGACATCTATGAAGAATCTCATTTCTATTTTTCAAAGAAGTAAAGTTCAAACTGTTCAAACCAGCCTGTGACACTTTGAAATTATTTTATGAATTCCAAAAAGAAAAAAAGATTGTGTTATTGAACTAATCCATTCCTGTGGGTGTGAGATCCTTTTCATTGGACTGTGTCAGTGAGGCGTGACTCAGATTGAGTCTCTGCCCTCTTGCTTGATCTTATATAAACACAGAAAGAAAGGAAGCTGCCATATTGATCCTGCCATGTGGGAGAGAGGACTGCAGAAAACAGAGAATCCCCAAGAGGTCCTGGAGTATGGAAGCAGCAGAGCACAGAGGCACAGGAAGAGGCCTCCCAAGGGCTGGGCCCACAGGGCACCTCAAGGCTGATGAGAGGAGCCCGTGTGCTTGATCGCCACATGGCAGTACACGAATATCAACAGTAGCTGACGCTGGTGAGGAAGCATCTCTGTTGATGCCTTGATTTGGACATCTCACGACCTTGGAACTGTTAAGTTTTACCCTAAATAAAATTCCCATTTTAAAAGCCAACACATTTCTGGAACTTTGCATCGGCAGCACTCTGGCAAACAAAGACACGGCTGAAATGTTTTCAGCTCATGATACATTAAAGAAGATTCTTCCATTAAACAAGATGTTGAAATAAATCTCTCCAAGTCAGATTCCAAGATCCATAACACTGGTACAACTTTCTTCCAACCTAGCTTTTTTCTTTTCAATGTTATTTATCCTTTCTGCCTTTAGTAGTGTGAAATTGGGCAAGTTAAGTCCTTGTTCTGTTGTGGAAACCTTTATATTTATCAAGAGTAATTTAAGCAATATGGAGATTTCTTAAGGTCTTCCCCAAACTAGTATTTTTGTATTTGCTTATATTTTCCCCTTCTCTGGGATGAAAGGCTGGCTCTCTGGGTTTGTTCGTTTGTTTTTTTTCAGCAATGCCAGCACTCTTGGGGAGTGAGCATAGCCTCTGTGTCCTGCCACAAACTCCTATATTCATAGAATTCCTTTACTTATGGGTACAGCTTCTGAGAGGCTCCTGAACTCTAAATTTTTACGACTGAATGTTCACCAAATCCACAAAATCCTTTTGATGTCATGTTTGAAAATTTTCTTCCTGTCCTGATTAATTTCTTCTGACTGCTCCCTGATTTTTAAGTGCCAACATAAATACACTGCCTAGAAGACGGTAGAACTAAAAGTCTCCAAGAATATGATACAATGCCATTTCTCTTTCTGGAAACCCTTAAAAAAGCTCAAGAAGAGTTAGAACATAGAGGGCAAAGTGTAAAGACAGTCAATAAGTTGTTGGCAATCTATTCTGTTTAAGATGTCCTAGTAAGAGGGAATATCAACCAACCAATCAGCCAAATCATCCATCTATTCTGAGATATTCACTTAAGTGATATTTATAATATTGCAAAAAAGAAGAGTAGAAATATTGATGCTCATATATAAGGGAAGTGTTGAGTTCATTATGTTTGATCCTTGACATAAATTGTGCAGCTATTAAAATGAGGAAGTGGTATAATGCAATCATTAAGAAGAAGGATTAAGTTAGCAGCTTTATGTAAAACTGTCACATATAGACAATATCATTTAAGCAAGTTATCTGGCATCACTACTGCAGTTACATTTCATCAACTTTTTACTTGTAAACAGGGGTATTAATGGATTTTTATAAAGATAAGTGAGATCATTAATATGAGGTACTGGACTTTGATCAACCCACAGAAAATTTTTAAAATGTCAGCAATCATGAAAAGGAAATTTATTAATGACATGGAAAGATACATTGCATTTTATTAGAAATAAAATAGTAATGAGAATTGTTTGACAAACATCACTTTTCTCCTGCAAATATATCATTTCTTTTTATTTAGTTGAATTATTAGGTTATTCAAAATGAAAATAGCTTATATTTAAGATAAATACACGAAAAGCAAAAGTAATTTTTTGAATTGTTATATATAGCCATCAATAGAAATATAATTTTACAATTGATAATAGCAACTATATCAAATGGACTCAAAGTAAATCTAACAAATATATGCATGGCATCTTTATTAAAACAATTTAAAAATTGAAAGATATTTTATAAAAGACCTAAATAAATGGTGGCATGTATTACGAAGTTCATGGGTAGGAAGACTGA
The DNA here is from genome assembly GCA_029593785.1 of Cabassous unicinctus. Lineage (NCBI taxonomy): Eukaryota > Metazoa > Chordata > Mammalia > Cingulata > Chlamyphoridae > Cabassous > Cabassous unicinctus. Next base: position 43,672 of record JAQZBX010002740.1, on the reverse strand, counting down.
TAGGAAAAATAGAACTAATTGAAAAATGCATAAAAGATAAGGGCATGCAATTATAAGAAAACACCAATATATTTAAGAAACAATGCTCAAACATCTAGTTAGTAAGGAAAATCCAAAGAAAAATCACTTTTCTACCCTTTAGATTTGCAAAATTAAAACAATAATTCTATAATGCTAAAGATTAGTGAAGACATACAGCAATAGAAACACATATTCCCTGCTAGTGAGATTGTAAATATGATTCAAATGAAGATCAATTTACAAATATCAAGCAAAATTGAAGAAATGCATATCCTATAACCCAGCAACTCTACTCCTAAGTATATGCCCAGAAACACATTGCAGAAGTGTACAAGACAAGCTTATAAAAGAATATGAATTACAACACTGTAGTTAATAATAATTTTAAGCAACCAAATGTTCATCAAAGAAGATTGAATAAAATGTGGCATCTTCCAGTAAAATATAATAGTATCATATAGTACCTCTGTAGAGTAGTGATAAATATACTTTCTGAAGCAATAAATACTTAAACTAGTCCTATGTTTATCAACATGAATGTATCTCACAATCACCAGTTTGAGCAAAAATCAAGATGCAGAAAAGTACACATGACCTAATACCATTTACATAAAATTAAAAATGTGTTGTGCAATATTATATATTAGTTTAGGATGCATATATACAGAATAACATTATAAAATGTCATGGGAATGATAACCTTAAAATTCAACTTCCTGGATATCTCTGATGGCTACGGAAAATAAATGTCACATGAGTGAGCTACATATGAGGCTCTGACTGTTTTTGTAGCATTTTATTTTATAATCTAGATTGTAGATGCATGGATGTATGCTGTATTACACTTTAAACCCTTTAATTGTGTGAAGTAGTCTAAAATAAAAGAAATCTAGATTTGGCATTGGCAGACATGAAAACATCATGAATGATATGGAATATAAGATTTACTTAATTTCTATATTATTCTATTATTTATAATCTATTTTTTCACTGTCAGTAAATATTGTATTTATCATTTAACACATTGAATATATACTTGGGTATTTGTATTTACTATTCTGTTCAAGTAATCTGTCTATTCTTCTATCATTGCGCCATTGTTAAAAATGCTACAGTTTATTTATTTTTTTATTTTTTTATTTTTTAAAAGATGCTTAGATTACATAAATGTTACACAAAACTTATAGGGATTGCCATACGCCCCACCTCCCACTCCTTCCACAACCTCCCACATAAACATCCTTCATTAGTGTGGCACATCACCTGCAATAGATACACACGTCTTGGGGCTTTGCCACTAAGCATGGACCATACTTCACATTATAGACCACACTCTCTCCCACACAGTTCTGGATGTTATATGATGATATAAAATGACCTATATCTGTCATTGCAATGTCACTCAGGAAAATTCCCAAGTCCCGAAAAAGCTTTACAACTGTATTACAACTGCTTTTCCCTCTCCCTACCCCCAAAACATCCTGTGTCCACTGGCTCCACATTAATGTTGTAATTACTTTCATTGTGTGAATCACAATATGTCTATAACAGAATACCAGTAAGTCTACACAAGTCCATAGCTCTTCCCCCCAATCCTGAGGAGTCTGAGATGGTGATGTCCACTCTACCTCCAATTGAGAGGGGGCTTATATCCCATGGATAAGATGGATGGGATTATCCTGCCTGCAGCTGCAGACTCTCTCCATTCCCTGGGATGGCCATTGTCCATCATCATCTCCCCACGAGGTGTCCTGGGTGAGTCCATTGAGCTGTAGAGTAGGAGTTGCAGCTCCCCCGAGATTCTGGACCCAGCTGGCACATGGACAGCCCAAAGACTCCGGTCTCTGGAAGTACACCTACAAATTCTGGCACCACATATAGGTTTGAATAGAAGGGATAGATGGACCATGTGAACAGAAGACATATTTGGGTCCAACTCTGTCACTCTCAGGAGCAAGAGTTCCAAAGTAGGGCCCAAAGATAAGGCACAAAATTCTGGGGCTATCCACCCTGATAAAGGACCTGGGTGTCTCCAGAGCCCTCAGGAGCCCCTCTATGTGGGGTGATAGCCACTTTGGTGTTCTATGAGAGCCTACTGAGGTGTGCGTAAGCGTGACCTCTAGGATGACCTCCCGACTCACTTTGAAGTTGCTTAGCCATATGAACTAATTTGTCTTTACCTTTTCCCCCTTTTATTCGAGGTCTTATTCCAGTTGTATTGCCCATTGGCACTTGTACTAATCCCTCATTGTCAGGGAGGCTTATTCCCGGGAGTCATGTCCCATGCTGGGAGGCAGGTAATGCATTCATATGCTGAGTTTGGCTTAGAGAGAGGCCACATTTGAGCAACAAGGAAGCTCTCAGGAGGCAATCCTTAGGCACCCCATAACAATAGGCTAAGTTTCAATTGCAAGAGCAAAGACTCATGAGGCTAGCCATCAATAACAAGAGCCCCTTAGTGGATCATCCTCCTTTGCCAGACACTGCCCCTGCACTTGGGGGACTGTTGCTATTCCCTTGGAGAATATGACAGCACTCTCCAGGATGTGAATTCAGTAGTCTTTCATTTATTGAGTGGTTCTCCACCCACTGTGACCATGATCCATGAGCATTTGAACAATTTTATATACATTTTATTTATGTTCAGGTTAACTTCCTCCCATGTACCCCCCATTCCTGACACCCCCCACCAACTATCCTCTCTTGCCCCAATTGTAACCGTTCTGTGACCCAAAGCTTCTTTAAAGATGAAGCCAATACAATAGCCAAATACAATTAACAGGAAAATGAAATAATAATGATGTTTAAATGTAAGAGGTAAAATAAATGAAAACTTAAAAAAATAAAAATTAAATTAAATTAAAGGATTGGGTTATTCAAAAAATGAGAAAAAAATTTTTAAAAAGTTTAAAAGAAATTAAAAAAAATTTTTTTTGACATTTTGCATTTTATCACGGCGATATCTGGTATCCAGTCTGTACCGTGGTACCTTCTCCCTCTCACTCACCAGTCTCACTATTTTTCACATAATTTTCAAAGAAGTTTTAGGTCAGAGCAAAGACACACACAGAATACAAGAGGCTCTCATATACCAAAACTCCTCCCCCTTTCCTTACCCCATATTAAAACCTTTTTGTATGTGGGTGGTAGCATTATTATAACTGATATACAGACAGTGAAACATAGCTACTAAACATTGTCAATGGTTTACAGTATGGTTTACATTTTAGATCGTACACTTTTATAGATTTTGATGATATTTACCATGTCCTGTGTGCATCACTGTAAGGTAATAAAAATCATTTCCACTGACCACTAAATACCCCCTGTTTAATCTATTCTTTTCCTCCCTCCCCATCCCCCTGGGGCCCACGACGGCCCTTGGCTTGACTCATTGGATGACACGATTCATAGTTACATGCAACATGAGGTCATGACACACTGATTTGTCCTCCACTATTAGGAACTGCCCTAAAAGTGCCACACTTTTATAAGTTTTACTTTCTGGGAGGGTAAGCACACCTCCATTATATCATTATTAAATTTAGATGTTTGTTCTTCCTGTTGAGTTTCAAGAATCATTGTGTCAAGACTCCAAACAAAACTAATCATTTAAATTTGTTTGGAATTGCCTTGACTTAATGTGATTATTCAGAGTGCAAGGTTAAAAGTTGTGACTATAAATTTTAGATTGTATATATGTTTCTAGAATAAAAATTAGAAAAAACATAGGACTATACAACACAGTGAACCCTAATGGAAACCACAGGTTATCATTAATAGTACAATTATAATATTATTTCATCAGTTGTAACAATTTTACCACACTGATGCAAGATGGGGGATATATGGGAACTCTGTATTTTCTGCATGATTTTTCTGTAAACCTACAACTTGTCTAATTAAAAAAAAAATGTTGTCCTTAGACCACAATGAAAGGAACTTAGAAATTCAGAATCTTGGGCACTACCCCGGACTTAATGAACCAGAATCTGAGTTTTAACGAGATCCCCAGATGATTTGTATGTACAGTGAAGTTTGAGTAGCACTGCTTGGGGTATACAGAAATGGATGTGGTCCTTAACCCCAAAGATCCTATTGTTTAGTAGTATATAATATGTTTGTATACTCCTATTGTTTAGTAATATATAAATATAAATAACTTCAGTGCACTCAGAATGTATCATTACGTGAGTATAAATCTGTGTGAGGTTAATTTTAACGAGGGTTAAAGGAGGGCTTTGTGGAAGAGGTGGTATTTAAGGAAGGCCTTGAACAGAATCACTGGGCACAGGAGAGTAGCTAAATGATAGGGAACAGGCAGAGGAGAGTTGAGTTATTCATGGAATAGAAAGTGGTTACACATAACTGCACATAAGGAAAACATGAGTATGAAATGGGACCAAAACTGGAAAGACAAGTAAAGCCTGTGTGCATTTGGCCTTGAGTCTTTAAGGTGTGGAGGCTCAGATATTATGAGCAGAGGACTGACCATGAAATCCACATTTTTCTTTCCTGCTTTGTATTACTGCTTTGTATTACTCACTACCAACCCAGACGTGTAAGGATTAGGGAAAAAGCAGGTGGAATCACAGGCTGCTCTCTCTCTCACACTACACACACACGTTTGGCTAGAGAGGTGGGGTCTCCTGGTTGATTGTAGAGGGCATCTGGAAGAGTTTGGGGTGCTATTCTCCAAGAAAAGTTTCTTTATGATGTTTTATCCAGGGATCTGATAGCACCATGGAGGTCAAAATGAGACAGTAAGGCAAGGACTCTCATTGGGGACTAGCTGGCATTATCACTCATTGAGACTACCTTAGGACAAAGAGGAAGGAGGTTCTGTAAGCCTAGCTTCTTTAAAGACTTTGCATGACTTTGTGACCATTTTGCTTTGCCTTATGCATTTTGAAATGGTCTTAACAAAGAACATTTTTTTTTTTGTAATTTTATCAGGAGGTCCCAGGGATCGAACCCAGGTCCCTCCATATGGGGGACGGACACCCAACCATTTGAGCCACATCCACCTCAAAAAAAGTACATTTTTTACAAACTTTAATAACTTGCTTTCTCTGAACTGATGAGAAAAGAAATCTGGTGACATCAGGATCCAGATTTGGGGAGATCCTGGAGCCAGAGAGGCTACAGATGGAGATGGGATGCCTGGATTGCAGAAAATGCCCTGGGGAATATCAGGTAAACTTGCTGGGCTGGGACAAAGGTTAGATACAGGAAAATCAAAAGGCTAGAGATGACAGCAGTTTGAGGCTGTGAACACTAGCTTGACATGATATCCAACAGAGGTTTTTTCTGATAAATGCTTTCACAGGCATAATTTCTCAGTCATACAGTAAGTCTCTCCCTGATTCCCACAACTCCAAATGCCTGGGGATGAGTGCCTTTGAGATTCCTAAGATGCCAGGCTCCAAATAGAGTCCCAGACTTAGCTTTAGCTTTACCTTCCCTCTCCTCTGGCTACTCCCGGACTGGCAAAGACTAGAACATGACAGATTCTCTAAGGTCAACCAGCACCATCTTCCAGGAGTTCTGGGAACCTCCAGGGTCAGTTTAACACACAATAGTAATAGGGCCTTGTGGGGGAGTAGCAGTGCAAAGAGCTAAATCTGGCCATCCTGGGGTCCTTTGCTTAGGTTACTTTAAGGGCCAAACCAAGGATTCTGGGTGCCAGAAAGTAAGGAGTGGAGAGATGCAGAGCCATGAGTGTGCTTTCCAAAAGCTAGATGGATGTTTGCTAAGATACACCTATGTAAATGTGGACAGGCTCTCACATACTCATTTGCACAAGGTGGGATCAGCTTCCCCCTCTCTCACTGCCTTACATTTAGGTAAGTGGTTCAGGGTGGAGGTGGGCTCCATACTGGTATTCTGGTATCCTATGCCCTGAACATCAGGTGTTCAGCGTCCCATTGCCTGCTTCACTCTTAGCCCTCCTTGCACAGTTTTCATCAACAATACCTTCTCTCTATCAGGTCTTGGCTCTCAACAACGCCCCTTGAAGAAACTGAAGAGGCTGTTTCCAGTTTCCAGGGACTTATCCATACCTTGGGACCAGCTCCTCCTCCAAGGGGCTGTACAGTTAAGGGGAAAATAGACATCGTGGAGGGCAAAGAATGAACACAAAGGAAAATACAAAAGCACTAACTATGGAATCATTGTGTTTAGCAATTTGGGGAATAATCTTTCTTCCCAAATGTCATCACAGCAGACACTGCTATGTGAGGATAGACCTAGTGTTGCCAAGCTCCACTGTTCCTCAGGACTCCTGCTGCTCAGAGAGCCAGGAGGCACAGAAGAGCACAGGATCCTACTGTGGAGAGCCCCTCCCTTACCTCAAACTTCAGTGACACTTCTCCCCAGAGGGAACTGCTATGGTCCTTTATTCTGAGCCACATTCCCAGGAATCCACTTCCTTTTCTCTCCTACGCTGTCCTTACCTGGAGAGTACTTTCAAAAGGAAGCTTTCATGAATCATCTGTGCTAACAGATTAGATTGCAGTCACATGGGGCCCTAAGCATGAGCCCCATAGCATCTGGAGCTGACCATGATATCTTGAAGGAATAGGCTCAGATACAGGGTTGGAAGATAATAAGAAATTAAGTTGCAGTGGGCAAAACTATTGCCTAGCAGATCTGTGCTTAAGCTATTTTAAAGCTAAACAGTCTAGGACATGTGAGGAACACAAATGAATGGATGTGGAGTACCATAAAAACTTAGATCAAAAGCGTTTTGAGGGGCAACCACTTTAATGGGGGATTCCAGGTCCCTGAGAGACTCCCCAGTATTCCTGACTAGACAGGCATTGAAAGATTGACTTGGCAACAGGGACCACTGCTTTTTATTCCCTTCGCATTCTGCCACAGTGCTCTGCTCAGACTGTAGAACAGAACCATTGGTCCTGTAGCTGGTTTTTTTGAAAGAATGAGTAAATGTAAAAATAAAAACTCACCAAGATAAAATGGTTAGCAAAGGCTGAGCCTAGATTGCAGGTTGATTGCAAACAGAGACTAAGTAAAGGAGGGGTTTACAATGAGAGTAGATGGAAGCAGTAAGTCCTCCCCTCTAAGCTCAGCACTTTCACATTCTCCACAGGCTCACCTTTTCTGGGTCGTGTGTGAGATCAATCACTTTTCCTTCTCGGATCCTAGATTTTACCTTCCCCAATTCCTTACTTTATCTTGGTGCACAATTATAATATAACATGTGGTGGAATATTTACTATGCACCTTCCACATCACAAGATTCTCAGATTATTCCTTTGAGACTCATCATTCACAAAAATAGATGACACTGGGACTAAGAGAGGAAAACTAAGGGTTTCACAGCTGTGAGGTGTAAGACCAAGGATTTTAAACCCAAACATTGTGACTCTAAGCAAGGGCCACAACCAAAATGGCCCATGGGGAAAACCCACGGCATGATCTGTTTTTTTCTTTGGAAGATAAGTTTTTTCTTTCTTTTATAAAATAATGCCTTTAGGGAGTACAGGTATCCTCCAGAACCCCACAAGTGACCATTTCCTTAAAATAAGCTATTCAAATACATATATTACCTAAAAATAGAAGATAAATAGATAATTTGGGGCGATATGCTGGTATTAGATATAATAGTAAGAGATATTATTACTTTCCAATCTTTGTTCAATCATTTTTATTGTCACCAAAGAAATGTCTCCATTTGATACTACTATTGTTCTTGTCTTTTTGTCTCTCTCTCAGCCTTTCTTTTTTGCCTTTTTTTCTTATGGTTGGATAAGGCATACTCTATGATATTTATTTTATGGAAAGATCAGGATATTTTTGTGGCTTAATAAAATTCCAACTTTTGTAAATCCATATCTGCTATGTATTCTTTACTTTTTGGATGAAGAATTCTATTTAAGCTTTTTCTTTATGTAAGCTTTCAAGACATGCCTTACTTTTTAAAAACTCTTTTCTTGACCCATCTAATCTTTAGGTTTATAAGACTGGAAGGTTAAAATTTGTCAGTTTGTCTTTGTGTTACTGACTTCTTTTGTTTTACATATTCCAATTTATGTTCTTTAAGTGGTTACACATTCATTTCTTAGTATATTCTTATATATTTAATAATGAATTTTATTAATGAATAATTGACCAGTTTTTCCTTACTAAAAGATTCATCTTAAAGTATATTGCCTCAAATATTAATGCTACTATACTACCATCTTTTTAGCTAGCTATTTTATGGTGTGCTCTTTTTTGACTAATTCCTTTAGTGTCAAACTTTTTGAGTCATAACATTCAAGAATATCTGCTATAATAGCATAAAGCTAAATTTTGTTTTGAATGATTTTGTGATAAAAATCAATGTGGCCGGGACTATATCTGATTTTATGTTATGAGGAAATAGTTTCATTCCAATATTTTACCATAATTTTCAGAATCATTTTTGCATCGTTTTTGTATATACTAAAGTTCCAAATTTTGTTTTCCATTTTGTGACACTTGAATTTTTTTAAATTGAAGCTATGTTACTTTATTGCTCTTCTCAAGTACTTCACCAGGGTGTCACCATGCCTGCTTGCAATGCCATTCAGGTCCACCCTTCTTTGTTCATTCTCCAAGGCATTCCTGGAATGAGGACAAGCACATATGGATATTCATTCCCTTCTCCTCCATGTACTTCATCACCATCCTCGGGAACTGCACCATCCTCTTCATCATCTCCACAGAGCGCTCCCTGCACAAGCCCATGTTCATGCTCCTCTGCATGTTGGCCCTCACGAACCTGGGCATGTCCACAACCTCTATTCCCAAGATACTGTGCATCTTCTGGTTTGGCCAGAGTGAGATCAGTTACGAGGGCTGCTTGGTCCAGCTGTTCTTCATCCACTCCATCTCTGCCATGCAGTCTGCTGTCCTAATGACCATGGCCTTTGACCACTATGTGGCCATCTGCGAGCCCCTGTGCTATGCCACCATCCTTTCCAACAGCCACATTGGGTTTATGGGCCTAGTGAGTTTGTTGAAAGCCTTCCTCTTCATCCTCCCCATGCCCATCCTCCTCCAGCAGATGCCCTTTCAGGTCGACCCTGTTATTCCCTCCACCTACTGTGAACACATGGCTGTGGGGAAGTTGGTGTGTGTAGACACCACACTCAACCGGATATATGGTCTGGTGGTACCCTTGTTGGTGGTCGGGCTGGACATCTCAGCTATTGGCTCATCTTATGTGCTAATTATCCAGGCTATACTGCGGCTCTCTTCTAAGGAAGACCACCACAAAGCAGTCAACACCTGTACCACACACTTCCGTGTCATGCTTATCTCTTATACACTATCACTTTTCTCTTTTCTGACTCATTGCTTTGGCCAAGGCATTCCAACCCATATCCACACCATTCTTGGCAACCTCTACTTCCATCTACCTATAATGCTCAATCCCATTATTTACGGAGTGAAAACCAAGGAGTTTAGAGACAAAGTGACCAAATATGGGTGTAGGAGGAAGGAGCCCATAACAATTGCACCTGATCAGAAAACTCTCTGATAATCTAACAATAGTGGCTATATGAAGAAAGTTTAAGTGTATACAGTTCCTGGGGGGAATTGGCTAGTGGCAAAATAATGTCATACTGGCAGAATAGCTGTGAAATGGTTTATTCCTGGACAGAGAGGCTAAGACACAGGAGATCTTGTTGTGCTCACCAGCTCAAATGCAAGGCAATTATCCCCTGTGAAATGGGAATAATGATATCTGCTCTCAGAAACTGACAGAAATTTGTGTGATTATATTATCTGTGATAATATATGTAAACTCTTTGGACAAAACAAATGTTGAACACACATAAGGTGGGATGGAATGTTTCCTATGGAAACCACATAAGAATAAACAATAAGTAGCCCACCATCAGTGGTGTAGAATACTACTTACCTTGTCAGAGCAAGGTCAAGATGTGAATGGATGAGTATGTAGTTTTTCATGGTCTTAAGGGAAAGATGGGAAGTGAAGATTCTGGGGAATAAGGAAGGACAAAGAATGTTAAAAATTGATTTAGAATCATTATTTTATTTTCCCTATGCAGAAGCCTTACATTGTGGCAAAATAACTTTTTGCTTTCTTGTAGGCTTAGGAAACATAGACAGGAAATATACCCTCCAATTCTCAGAGGAAATACAAAGGAAAAAGAGAAATAGGAAGTGCCTCGTCTTAAAAGTTTGGTAATTTTTTTGGACTAATTTCATATGTCTGAAAACTCATAGAGTCAATTCTACTGCTTGCCTCAACTAAATTCAGTGTCTGACAAGAATCTTTTGCAAAGAGGTGGTTCTGCAAATGTTCTCTTAATGATTACACTTTAAAAGTCAGCTTTATACTGGAAATCAGACCTCTGGAAGACCATTTCTCTGGAAGCAGAGGAAGACATATAGACAGGGACCCATGTAGAACTCTGATCCTGTACCCTTATAAAGGAGTTCATTAAGTTCAGGGATTAATGTTTACCATTTCTAGACAATAATTTGGGCTACAATGGCAAATATTTTAAGACACATGAAATTTGAAACTAGAAATTTCTAAGGTTTTCATGACATTGTAGAGCTAATACATGAAGACAAGATTCAATGACAAAGATACTTACCCTCAAAGCCACATGACCACTATTTACAGTAGTCTTAAAAAACAAAAGATCCAGGATTCAGGAGAAAAAAAATTAAACTTTTAGGGTGGAATAAGAAATGCCTTTTTATACATGGAAGATCAGTGACCAATGAAGACTTGCAGTATCAAGAATTATAGAGGAACAAAGTACTGACTCTCTGAAAAGAACATCGAGTAGATACTGAACCCTCCACAGAAAAAG
>JAQZBX010002740.1:20110-32710 GCA_029593785.1 Cabassous unicinctus | reverse complement strand
CATTATCGACCCCCATATTTATTTTGTTTTGTTCCTTTTGGGGTTTTTTGGTGAGATTTTTTGCAAAAGTTAGAAATCTATTTTTACTGAAATTATAGACAAATGAATATATGCAGCACAGTATAATATATATTGGGGGAATTATACCTAGAAAGTTGGCAGCAGCATCTGATTCTGAGGAAACCAAGGGAACTAGAGAAAATGAGGAAAAAACATAAGAAGGGAGGCCTGATGTTGTCTGAACTTCTTTCTAGAGCTTTCTCCTCAAAAGTTTTATAACTCTGTGGTCGATTGATGGCCTTGATTTACCTTCTGTTGGCTTGCTGGAAACATGACACATGATTTCAATATTAACTGGCTTTTTTTCTTTTCATGTCTATGGAGTTGTTCCTAACCATGCAAAAACGGACAGAATTTTCATGTGTTTGGTCCCTTAGTCAAGCTTTAATTCAATTCTGTTTGTCTACTGGATATTTGGAAGCTGAATCAAGCCAAAGCCGATGTCTCTATCACTATCTCCATTGCTTTTTGGAGAATTTAAGCCTTAAAAAGGCCCAAGCCCCAACATAAGTAAATTCTATATAATTATTTAAAGCTACATTCTAAATAGTTATATAAGTAAATAAATTCTAATCAGTATCAGGATGTCAGTACCTCTGTCTAGAGACTGGGGGATGATAGCAGAAGATGTTTCTCTTGGGAGAGGCTAAGTCTAGAATGCACCCCAAAGCAGGGTCTAAGACAAAATCTTGCATATTGGCTGTTCAGTTGGAGATGTGATACCAGAGAATAGGAGTGTAGAACTGACGGAGAGAAAAGGAAAGGAGGAAAAGCCAATACAAGGATTTCTTATCCACTTGTGCTTTACTACTGGAGATGCATTTATCTCTGGCAGGACTTTCTGAAGAGTTTTATGAAATACGTCCCAGAACTCTCTTCCTCAGGGGATGAGAGGCATTTGCTCAATGGCTCAGTGGGGTTCCAGGACTGCCTCACAGATGTTGATTCTCCTGTACTTTCTGGTGGTATATGTTAGACTGAACAGCTGATTTCTGGGGACAACCCACAACATGGAGATAAGGCAGGACCATGTGTGAAGCTACAGGTAATAGGTATGACCTGAGGTGAGACACTGTCTGATGGCACCTATGTGGAACTGGTCACAGGAGCAGTGGCTAAAGAAGAGCTATGACCAAGGGGATTACGACAAAGATAATCTAATACAAAGATCTATGCAACCAATTCCTTGCATAGGTTGTGGACTTTCTCAGAACTTAATAAGGGGCTCACACCTTGATCCTTTTCCACAGGATTATTAATTTATTACCAACTTTTATATTTATAAAGATAGATAATCATCTATCTTTATTAAGAAAGTTCAATTTCACAAGCATTAATTTGTAATTTTTTATTACAAAAGATTTCACACATACAGAAGCACATGAAGAATTATATAACCAACATCTGTGTACTCACTACCCAGTTTTAATAAGTCCTAATAGTCAGAGTGATTTCTATTTTCAACTACGGTATTAGCTGCTATATGGTTATCTGACTTTTTTTTAACATCTTTAGCTCAAATTCACAAAAATAAAAGAACAGAAAAAGGCAGCTCAACAAGTTATGAAAACATTACTTCTAAAATGTTCATTTTCAGGCACTTTTACCTCATCTAATTCCAACTGCAATCTCAGTTGTTGCTCTACTATTCAGAAAGATACACAGATAAACAGAGACTAGTTAAATGACATAGCCAAAGTCTACTTATTAATGAAAAAAATGAAGAGAAAAAAGCATATTTGTATTCATATGTCTCAAAACCAAACCCCATATTCTTTTTTTTACCTTTAGAATTAATATACTACCAACTTTGCTGGTGTTACAAAACATTACAATATTGTTATTTACTATAGTCCATAAAATGCATTAATTATATTTTCCCATGTATCACCACATTTTAATACCCTGTAGAACATTCCTATATTTATATTATTAACCACAATCTTCATCTACTTCAAAAATTCCAATATTATACATTCCCAATATTATCCTCCAGCTGTCCTCCAACTAACATTAGTCTTTCTTAAACTACTCATTTCAACCACAATTACATCCATAAATTAACAATCTTTATTACATTCGTTATAATATGTTGCCATCAAGTCCAACCATTACAACATATTTACATTTGACCTTATTGAACATTCTATATACATCCAGCATCTTCTTCCATTTCTAATCCCATATCCCATCTCCCACCAACCTATACTTCATAGTCCAACTCCATAAGTCTACTCACTGCATTTAGTTCACATCAGTGAGACCATACAATAGTCTTCCTTTTGTGTCTGGCTTATTTCACTCAACATAATATCCTCAAGTTTCCTCCATGTGTCATGTGCTTCCCTAATTGATTTTTTCTTACAGCTGAATAATATTTCATCATATGAATATACCACATCTTGCTTATCCATTCATCAGTTCAAGGACAATTAGGTTGTTTCCATCTTTTAGCAATTGTATTTTTAAATAATAGTTCATTTTTGCTTGTATAGTATATCTCTGGATTATAAGATTGGATATGCTTTTTCCCAACACACAATCTATCAATTTAAAATGGATGTTTAAGTAGGGTTTTTCTACCTCACCTTAAACTATGACTGCTTTGAATAACTCCTCTCCTGACTTTAGTCACTGTGACTGTTTAATAGACCAACACATCTGAGAATATGCTAGCACATTCACAATTCTCATCTTTGCTTTAAAGTTAACAAAAAAACATACTTATCGGGCTAAATATTTCTTGTTGCAATTTGCCTAATTGTTTTAAAAACATCTAGTCCTTGGTTAGCTTGGATTTGGTTGTTAGAGTATTACTTGCCAGCAATGGATTCAGAATCTTTCAATACCCAAATCTGTGGCAATAATGGCTGCAGAGATACATATATATATATATACATTTATAAGTAAATGCTCTCTCTCTCTCTCTCTTTATATATATATAAATCTCAGATGCTGATACTTTGCAATTTGCAAATCACAAAGGACCCTTTATTCAGGTGATCTGCACTTTAGCTTTTGACAGACAGAGTATTTTCTTTCTCTCTCTCTCTCTCTCTCTCTCTCTCTGTTTGTCTGTCTCTATCAGCTCATAAAGCTGAATGCAATTAAAAACTATGGCCTGTTATCATTCTGGGCATAGTTAGGAAGTTTTCAGAGTTTAAATACATTATTTTATAGTTCAAGGGAAGAAGCAACAAATTTGATTCTTTGTAAAATATGATCAGGACAGAATACAGAACTTGAGCATTTAAATACTAATTCAAATACTTGATATATGAGGAATGGAGAGTATAGGCAAGGAGGAAATGCAAAACACTACTTACTGTAATAGAAGAAAACTCCATCAGAGTTTAGGGAATTTTGATAATAAAATCTGAGCATGATATAAGTGGTAATATAGCAGAGCTATCTCAAAAGGGGTCTGATTTAGTGAACTTCCACTTTATATTAGTGAGATATACTAAAACTTTAATCATAAAAAGTTTAAGCTATAATTGACAAGTAGGTGAATGAAAAATATTTCAATTTGTATCAGGTCTCTCCTGAGCTCATCTTTATTTGAATGGTCTACCATTTGCTTACATGCAATATAAATGGGTAACTCAATTAATTTTGTTTTTAGATGTTTTTAAAAGGCTATTTTTATTTTTAATAAAGCAAAGCATTTTGACCCTCTTCTCCACTCTAAGGTAAACAGACCTTGTTGTTAAGATAACCTGGAATTCTGAAAATTAGGACAGAGACATCGACATCTGGATGGAACCTACAGCTTGAGGACCCCTATAAATCAGGTGACAGATATTCTAACTTTTAGCAAATTACCAAGTGTGAACTTAAGAAAAATGTATCCTTAATATAAGATATCTTTACATGTCTTTTATGAAGCAAGATATATAGTGAAAATTAAATAAGGTATAACTTTTGCGTGCAAAATTAAATAATTGTTTACAATTTTTTTAAATGGCAACATATTATTCTAAGTATTTTTCATTTGTTTATTTAATAATATGCCGGCATCTATTTCATATCAGCACCAATAGACTTATGTTCTTTTTCACTGTTATATAATATTCCTTTTCATGTTTGTCTACATTTATTTAAGCAGTCACTTATTGACAAGCAGAAGTTTCTTTCCAGGCTTTTGTTGTTTAAAAAAATGTTGCATGAGTATATTTTTATACTCTTTGGAGTACATAGCAAGTATTATCAAGAAATGGAATCACTAGAGAAAAGAATATGTGAACTTTTTGCTGTCTTATTATAACAATTTTTGCCTGATCACTAAAAAATACCACATGAAAGGTAAACATTAAATATCAGGCATAGAATGCAAACAACCTGCCATGTAATGATTCGTAATAATTTTACATGTGTCCATTCAGACTTATTCTTTATGTAAACAAAAATTCTACAAGTATTACTACTACCAAATGGTATCATGCTTACACATACTATTTTATAATTTATGTTTTAGCCTAGTATTTGACATCAACCCATGAATGTAAATATAGATTTATCAAACTTTTAAAAAAATATATTGCATAGTATTCTTCAACTAATCCTGTATGAGTAGACATTTGGATTGATTCCAATTATAAACAATGCTGTGGTCTTAGAGCAGGGATCACCAAATGATGACCTGTGGGCTAAATTCAACATGCTACCTGTTTTTATAAAGTTTTATTGGAACACACCCTTGCTCATAAGTTTATGTAACATCTATGATGGCTTTTGCACTACAGTGTCTAATGTAATTACATGTGACAGAAACAATATGGGCCTACAAAGATGAAAGAAATGTTTGTTATCTGATCCTTTACAGAAAAAGTTTGCAGACTGCTGCCTTAGAGGAACACAGGAATCAGGGGAAAAGCATGAGGAATAATGTCTTTGAATTTCCTTTTTTTCTTGCCTTCCAAATTCCTTCCTTTGTTCTATAATGGCCATACAAAAGCTCCTCATGGACCTCTTACCACAGGGAGCCCAATTGACTGAAAGCCCCAGCTCCTGTGCACTAAAATCCTTTGCTACATTTGCACCAAGATGATGTCTCCCATGGGCTGCTCCCCACTGAGGACTGAGTGTGATGGATACTGAAGGAGAAGCATTCCTGGGGACATAAGACATCTTGGTCGACTCTTTGGCAGGCTGCTTCTGGCTTTGCATGGCAATCTAAGATGGATTCCTCATAACTTTTTCTCTCTTTCCCCTTAACTTGGGGTTAGCTTGTACTGTGGTCTAACATTTCTAACTTACACTGGTTTTCTTCCTATTTTCTTTCAAATGAGTGTTTTTCCAAATTAAATCCTTACATATTATATCCAGTTTTGTTAGCTGCTTTTCAGGGGACTCAGGCAATTTAAGTGATACTAATGTTACAAGTAGTCCTGAGATGGTACAAGTGATAATATAGGGAAGTGGGACTGGCTCACCCCATGCCCAGCAAGCAAAGGAGAAGCTCTTCTGATTGGTAGGTGGGGCAAGGTAGTGTCTAGTAAGAGGTGGTGGTTCAATGATTAAGATTTCACTGGGGATGGAAATGCAATGGCAAGTACAATGATGCCAGCATTTGAAAATTCAGGGGGAAGCAATGCCTACAAAGACAATGGAGTTTGCTAGTTACTGGCAATTTATTTTGATGCCCTGTAGAAGGATAATGAGAAACTGAGAGCCATTAACAGGCATTTAATAGCTAAATGTAGAACCTCAGTGGTGGTAGTTTATGAAAAGGCCTTCATGACATGTAGTGGAAGGCAGGTACAATCTAAAGGCAGGCTGAAAACCTAACTGTAAACACCACAGGGCTTCACTGATGTTTGAACATTCAGTTAAGGCAGGTCAGTTATGTATAGGTCAGGGTCCTGGTAGGGAAAACATGGAATCTTGAAAAGTGGGACAGAGACATTAAGATCTGGATGAATGCTCTTAAGGACATTGAATCAACAATCCCCTATGAATTTTCTGGACATGCAGAGGTGGCTGACCCTTCCCTAGAAAGTTCTGACAATATTGCTGTGCTGGAAGATGCTGCAGAAGCTTCTGACACAAAAGACAACAGGCACATCCCTCCTCAGGACAGTCCCTCTCTGCCTCTCCTGGGGGCAGACTGGAAACCAGGGCTAAAGTTCTGCATAACACAGCTAGATACATTCTAGAACTCATGAAAAGAAGAAAGATTATACACCTAAAGAATTATTAGAATTAGCTGGCATATATTGGCAGGTACCAGGGGCAACTGCTGGGCTTAGATTTTGAGGGTGTTTGATCAAAAGTGCTGGGATATAAAGTTAAATGAGCAAAAATTAATTGACTTCATCAGGACATGGGATTTAACACTTGCATAAGTTTTCTATTACTGCATAACAAATCACCACAAATTTAGCGGGCAAAATCCAGCTGGAGTTTCGTGGTTAGGTTCTAAGTCTGGTAAATAGTCCTCCAATGCTTTTAGCTCCATTCTCTGGGCTCTTGGATCCATCTTCTGGGTCCTTGGTTCTACCCTCTTAGTCATCCTTCATTTATAAAGAAAGGTAACATGTGTTTGTAGCTAGGTAGTTTTTAAAAATTTTTAACCAATTTTATTTATATATATTAATAAAGCATAAATCCATTCAAAGTGTACAGTCAATGGTATTTAGCGTAATCACATATTTGT
The DNA here is from genome assembly GCA_029593785.1 of Cabassous unicinctus. Taxonomy (NCBI): domain Eukaryota; kingdom Metazoa; phylum Chordata; class Mammalia; order Cingulata; family Chlamyphoridae; genus Cabassous; species Cabassous unicinctus. Next base: position 25,992 of record JAQZBX010002740.1, on the reverse strand, counting down.
GCATTCATCGCTTCAGTCATTCTTAGAGCACTTTCATTATTCCAATAATAATAATAATAAACAAGAAACAAAACTCATCACCTCTCAATTTCTCTATACTACCCCTGCCATAAGTAGCTGCTATTCTTTTTCCTTTTCTCTAGTATATTTGTATTTATATTTTGTAAAAACAACCTAACATATGCAATATCATCCATATTTTTGTTTTACATGAGGTTTTACTATCATAAACAGTACCATGTTACAGTTTTTACCTTTCCTCTAGTAATATACATGACCTTAGACTTTCCCTTTCAACCACTGTCTTACCCGTACAATAACTCTGCTAGTCACAAACACCCCGATATGCTTTAAGCATTTCTATCCATTTCCAAAGATTTACAAACAACATTTCTACCAATTCTGCACAGATTAAACCTCATGTAGCTAAGTGGTTTTATCAGCTTGTTTCTTGCCTGTAGAATTCTGGAGGTTTGAGGGCCTTCTTTCATTTTGTACTCTTCCTATCCCTTTCAGTCCACCCTGGAAGGTTTCTCCAGATATAATTTTGCCAAGAATTTTGTGGGCCTTTTGTCTATTTCATGGAGATTTACTTCATTAAACAAAATCACATTCACAAACTATTTTGTGATAATCCTGTCTCTATTTGGCATCCTCCTGAGTTGTTAGAGGGACAATTTCCCTAAGCTTTCTAGAGGCCCTCTGTGTGATTGAGAAGATCTGTGTGCCATACTCTTAAACTCTTGTGAATGAATACTCTGAACTTTTGATCTTTCTGAGGTTTTAGTAAAATGTCAAATAGTCACACTTGCAAAACTTTTCTCTAGAGGAGGCTTTCCTATAACAAATCTTTTTTTTAATCAAATCAATTTTATTGATACATGTTAATAAAGCATACAATTCATCCAAAGTGTACAAAGTGTATTTGCTATAATCACATAGTTGTGTGTTCATCACTTAAATCATTATTAGATTTCAATAATAATAATAAACAAAAAACAGTCAAACAAGCAAACAAGAAAATTCCTCACCTTTCAATCTCTCCATGCTTCCCCCGTTGTACACAGCCGCTGTTTCTGGCTATTCTATCCAAAGTATATAATCAATAGCTTTTCGTATAATCACAATGTTTTACATTCATCACCTCAAAAATTTTAGAACAGTTTATTACTCCAAAAAGAAAGACTCTGCACACCTTCGCATTCCTTCCTCTGACCTATATAACCACTAATCTCATTTCATCTTTATAAATTGATTTATGTTTACAGTTTATATAAATGGAATCACACAATATATAGTACTCTGTGTCTGGTCTCCATCACGTAACATATGTTTTTTTTTTGTCTGATATTAACATTTTGTAGTATTAATTACATTTGCTCAGTTTCAAGGAAAAACAGTCATATATGCAATTCTACCCATATTCATATTTTACATAATATATTTATATTTCACATAATGTATTAATTTCAAAATCAAGCAATCATACAGTATTTTCCCTCTTGTGTCTGGCTTGCTTCATTCATCATAATGTCCTCCAAGTTCATCCATGTTGTCATATGTTTCATGAATTCTTACTGTTGCATCGTATTCCACTGTGTGTACACTCCACAATTTGTTTATCAATTCATCAGTTGATGGACACCTAGGTTATTTCCAACTTTTGACTACCGTGAATAATGCTGCTATACACATTGGTGTGCAGATGTATATTTGTGTCACTGCTCTCTGTTCTTCTCGGTATGTACCTAGCAATGGTATTGCCAGGTCTTAACTTCCTTAAGAACTGTCAAACAGTCCTCCACAATGTCTGTACCATTCTACATTCCCACCAACAGTGAAAAAGTGTTTCTGTCTCTCCGCATCCTCTCCAATATTTACAGTTTTCTGACTTTTTAATCATGGCCACTCTAATAGTTGTGAAATGATACCTCATTGAAGTTTTGATTTGCATTTTCCCTAATTGCTAGCGATGTTGAACATTCTTTCATGTGTTTCTTCACCATTTGTATTTCTTCTTTGGACAGTTGTCTTTTCAAGTCTTTTGCCCATTTTTTAATTAGATATTTTGTCTTTTTATTGCTGAGTTGTATGGTTTCCATATATATCATGTATATTAAACCCTTATCAGATATGTGATTGGTAAATATTTTCTCCTGTTGAATTGGCTGCCTTTTCAACCTTTGACAAAGTCCTTTGAGGTAGAAAAGTGTTGAATTTTCAGGAGGTCCTTTTTATCTATTTTTTCTTTTGTTGTTCATGCTTTGGATGTAAGGTTTAAGAAACTACCACCTACCGGAAGATCTTGACAATTTTTCCTACATTGTATTAAAGTAGCTTTATGGTTGTTGTTTTTATATTTAAGTCCTTTATCCATTTTGAGCTAATTTTTGTATCAGGTGTGAGATAGGGGTCTTCTTTCTTTCTTTTGGCTATGGATATCCAGTTCTCCCAGCACCATTTGTTGAATAGACTGTTCTGGCTCAGCTGCGTGGGCTTGACAACCTTGTCAAAAATCACTTGACTGTAAATGTGAGGGTCAATTTCTGAGTTCTCAATTAGGTTCCACTGCTGAATCTGTCTCTCCTTATGCCAGTACCATGCTGTTTTTTTATCACTGTAGGTAAGTAATATGCTTAAAAGTCAGGAAGTGAGAGTCCTCCAACTTTGTTCTTCTTTTTTAAGACATTTTTGGCTACTGGGCACCCCTTACCCTTCCAAATATATTTAATTATTGACTTTTTGATTTCTGCAAAAAAAAAAAAAAAAGGTTGTTGGAATTTTTATTCGGTTTGCATTGAATCTGTAAATCAATTTGGGTAGAACTGACATCTTAACAATATTTAGTCTTCCAATCTATGAATACAGAATGTCCTTCCATTTATTTAAGTAACATTTTTTAGTTTTCTGAACTTTACATCCTTTGTTAAGTTTATTCCTAAATATTTGATTGTTTTAGTCACTAGTATAAATGGAATTTTTTTTTTCTGATTTCCTCCTCAAATTGCACTTCAGTAGTGTATAGCAACGCTATTGATTTTTTTGCATATTAACCTTGCATCCTGCCACTTTGCAGAACTTGTCTTTTAACTCTAGCAGCTTTGTTGTGGGCTTTTCAGGATTTTCTAGATACAGGGTCATGTCATCAGAGAATAGTAAAAGTTTTACTTCCTTCTTTCCTATTAGGGTTCTTTTAATTTCTTTGTCTAGCCTAATTGCTCTAACTAGAACTTTTAGCACAATATTGAATACCAGTGGTGACAGTGGGAATGCTTGACTTGTTCCTGATCTCAAGGGGAAAGCTTTCAGTCTAGTATATATGCACTTTACCATATTGAGAAAGTTTCCTTCTATTCCTATCTTTTGGAGTGTTTTTCTGAAGGAAGGGTGGTGTATTTTTTCAAATGCCTTTCTACATCAATTGAGAGGATGATATGATTTTTCTTGTTCAATTCATCAATGTGGTTTATTACACTAATTGATTTTCTTGTGTTGAACCATCCTTGCATGCCTAGAATAAAACCCTCTTGATTGTGGTGTACAATTCTGTTAATAAGCTTTTGGATTCTGTTTGCAAATGCAAAGAGAATCCAAAAGCACATTAAAATACACACACAGAAAAGCACAGAAAGCTTTTGATCTTTCTAAGGTTTTAGCAAGATGCCAAATAGTCACACTTGCAGTCTTTTCTCTGGAGCAGGTTTTCCTCATAACAAAACTTTAATTTAGCATCTTTTTCCATCCATAGAGCAGAGAATTTTCAACATCATCAGTTCTGGTTCCATTTTGTTTAAAAGTTCTTCCCTCAATTTCTCTCTCTCTTTTTCCATTTTACTATAAGCCACAAGAAAGTAGCCTCCACCTTCAACCTTGTGCTTAGAAATCTGCTCAGCTTAATATCCAAGTTCATCATTTTCAAACCATGCTTTCCACAAAACTGCAGGAACAATTCCACTGAGTTTTCTACCACTAATAATAAGAATAGCTCCTTCCTCTAGTTTCTAATAACACATTCCTCACTTCCATCTGAGCTTTGATTGGCACTGTTCTCAGTGTCCATATTTTTACTATTATGTACAAAAGACAATTCAAGCATTCTCTATCATGCTGCATAAAATTCTTGTCAAACTTCTTCCATGGAATCCTTCTCATACTCTGAATATCTCTGAATTCTCCATCTGCTACCAGCAAGAAAAAAACCTCTGCTTTTAAAATTCTCATATATTTGTTAGGCCTACCCAGACAACTTCCTTATCTTAAGGTCATCTAATTGGTAATCTTAATTACATCTGCAAAATCTATTTTGTTACATAATGTAACATATTCATAGGAGTAACGTCAGGAGGCTGAGACCATGGGGACCTGTTCAAGTTTGCTAAAGTCTTCTGGGAGGAATATACAGAAATCTATTGGCTTTTATAATGGGAATTTATTAGGTTAAAAGCTTACAGTTCTGAGGTTGCGAAAATGTCCAAATCAAGGCAACATCAGAGATGCTGTCTCACTGAAGGTCAACTCTGGGTGATCAGGCATACAGTGGCACCATCTGAAGTTGCTTTCTCTCCAAGCTCAGCTGTGGGCATTCACATGGCAGGACACATTGGCAACTCTGCCCAAATCAAGGCATCAACTGAAGCTCTCCCCAAGCTCAGCTGTGGACAATCAGGCATATGGCTCATCTCTCTTCTCTCCTTCAGGCCTTATCTCTTTCAGCCTTTCAGAGGTGTCTTTCTGTGCCTTCATGCTCCACTGATTCCAGGTCTAGCTTCCAGGGCCTCTCTCTCAGCCTCTGGGGGTTTTTCTGTCTCTGCCACTTTTTCCCTGTGTATCTGCTGCTTTTAGTCTCCCATTTAAAGAGGTTGCCAGCAAGAGGACCAAGGCCCATCCTGGGTCCAGTAATCCAATCAAAGGCCCTCAACTGAAGCAATCCAATCAAAAGTGTCCCACACCCACAGAAATGGATTATCCCTAAGGACCCAAATTTCTGGAATCCACCCAGCACGAAACCCCCACAGGGCCATACTGGAATTCTGCCTACCAGACCTCCAGGTATAGAGCAAACTCACCTCTGGTATAGCGCTTGGAACCTAGAAATATGGTGATCAATTCTCAGTAAAGTAGAAATACTTGGTAGAGGAAGAGTGAAATAGACCTGGTGGACCAAACATGTTACATAAGGCCAGAAGACCCACCAAAGGATTATGTTGCATGAGAGCACCAAAAGGACCCATCACTCATCAAAGCCATTAGGAATGCATTAGTGAGAGGGATACCAACATCTCTATGAAATTTAATAGTTGCTGTCCTCCATAGACATGGGATAATGGTTGGAGAGGTGGTCACAGAACTTGGCTCATTAACATCCAAGATGATAATAACATCCCAAAGCAATAGAGGTCAGATTGTGTCCCTTAACTACTAGAATCCAAAAGACTACAATTACTATAATAACCTGTAAGGTTGGTAGAACAGCCAAAGGTGTTTGATGGCAGGGAGTTGTAGAATGGTTAATGGAGCTTTTGTTCCTAGGGGAAATACATAGATGCACTCAGCAAGGGAACTAGTCAACATTAATAATTTTTTTATAGGTGAGATATGCTACATTTAGGAATATTGCTCTAGTCCATGTTCTGGGTAACATGGAAGGCTGCTGGTTTATTTATTTATTTATTTATATCCATTTTAACAACTCTCCCCCTCCCCGCCACCCCCGTTTTTGTTGTTTGGTGTCCATTCGCTGGGCAATTCTCTGTGTCTCTTTTCTGCCCTCTCTTCTCCTTCTTCTCCTCCTGTCTTCACTGGGATTTGATCCTGGGAATCTTCGATGTGGGAGAGAGGCATTCTGCCACTTGTGCCACCTCAGTTCCTGTTTTTTTTTTTTT
>JAQZBX010002740.1:0-20010 GCA_029593785.1 Cabassous unicinctus | reverse complement strand
GCTTTAATTGGAGGTCAGGACCTGTATGTCCAGGCCATGATACAATTATTTCTGATGCTTAGTCCATAAGATACAGAAAACTTAAGTTATTGCATGTGTCAGTGATGGGACAAGATGCAGTATGGGACTAATGGCAAGATCCAATAGGAGTATTAGAATGAAGAACCTTGAGGTTTTGGAGTAAGAGCATACCATCAGCAGAAGAGAAGTAGTTGCCTTTTGAGAAACAGCTGTTGGTGTTACTGGGCCCTGGCAAAGCTAAGGCACTTGAACGTGGACACTTTGGTAGCCAGACACCAAGATGGCCTCCAATGATCCCTGCTTCCTAAAATTTATGCCCATTTTTCAGTCCCATCATACATTATATCAGGGTTAGTTTGCATGACCAACAGAATTGGGAGAAGTGATGGTAACTTAGCTTGCCAGAGTTGCTACCACAAGTACAACACAGTGGTTTGGATTGAACATGGGAATTTATTGACTTGCAGTTTTGAGGCTAGAAGATACCCCAAATCAAGATATCATCAAGGCTTGCTTTCTCTCTGAAGACCAGATCATTCTGGTGCTGACTACCAGCAGCCTTTGGAGTTCTTTGCCTGTATTTCTATCTCCCATTACCATGTAATGGGAGACAGAGGACCCACTTTATCGTGAATGAAGTGTGGAAGGTGGAACATGACCATGGAAACCATTGGTAGTATCATGTCCCACACCATCCACAGATATCTAACCTCAAAGTATTTTGGAATTAACTGAATGTGGAGCTTTAAGGCCAGCTGAAAGAAACTCACCAAAACAAAGGTCAAAAGAGTTTTATTATATTAGTGACTTCTATATGGAAATGTATTTCCAAAAGAAAAGATAAATGGCTCTGTAAATCAAGTGGTGGAAATCGGAGTCAACCATTTACTATCCTAATGACCCACTTGGGGATTTTTTACTTCTTGTCTCTACAACTCTGGCATTTGGGGGTTTGGAGGTTCTGGTCTTGAACAAGGGGCACGTCCTGCAAAGATTCCATTTGTCTACAAGTTCCAGCTGCAATTGGGGCACTTTAGACATCTTGTGCCCAGGAATCAGCATGTAAAATAAAGAATTTCCATACTGGCAGGAGTAATTAACACTAATCATCAGGAGGAGCTAGGACTGCTTTTATGTATTCTCAGCAGAAAGGAATTCATGTGGAACCAGGTGAAATTCTTGGTTAAATAGTGGTACTTTCTGGCTGCATTGTAGCAATTAATGGGCATGTGCAGTAATCCTGAACATAGAAAGGTGTGATTATCAAATATAGGGATGATGTTTTGGTTAAAAAAACCAGGTAAGCTACAATACCTGCCTATGTGATAACTAATGGTAAGGGAAATTTAGAATGAGTAGTGAAAGAGGACAAGGATGAAACAGCAGCATGACTCACCCCAAAAGAAGAAATATGAGGAGACCCAGTCCCACTTCCCCAAACCACTCCATATGGGGCCTGTTGAGATTCTGAAGAAAGAGGCATTAAACACCAGGGGGATCAGTCTTTAAACATTTATTAGGGGAACTTATGTACAGAGAGCTGCAGCAATCTCATGATGGACAGTGAGACTGGCAAGAAGTTCACCTGAGTATGTCTGCACCTATGGCAGCTGCTCTTTAGATTATATAGGGCTAGGGGACACAGGTGGCTGAATCCCAGAGGCTTACATACAAGATTTGGGGAAAACATGTGGTGCTTTTTTCTTAAAACAAGATGCACTCAGGGCAGAAAGTATTCAAGATTTTAGCAACCAAAGCCTGGTATGCTTCTAGGGAATTACAGGGAGGGATACCTAAGGAGGGTGGAGGGGCAGGGACAAAGTCAATCCTCTTTCAGGTAGGAGAGGCGGTGTGTATTATACAGTCACAGCTCTGAAATGAACTGCAGAGTCAGTGGCTGTAGTTCATTCCACTAACCTCTTTCTTCTGAGTTTTGCCTGAGGAAAAAGCCCTTTGGGACCCACGCAAGAGCTGCTCCCCAAACCTATATGGAGAAGTAGATCTGTGTTGTACAAGGTGTGCACTGAAGTGGCCAGGAGAATGTGCTTTGCAGCCCTCCCATATAGGGAGCATAATTAACGGATGCCTCTACTGCTAGCAAAGGTTATGCCTATCAGAGGCTTCCAGGGAATGATCTAGGTTGGCTCTGGGGATATTAAAGGCAGACCCATGCCTGGGACTCCAAGGTCTGCTGATTTTGGCTCAGACTCCTCAATTGCTTTGCTACACAGCAATCTAGAGCACTTCCACACAACCTTTAATCTTTTTCTACTTTTTAATTCTTTTCTACTTTTTCTACTTCTTTACTTGGGGTTGAACTTGAATGGCAATCTGATGCTTTCCCAGCTTATACTTCTGTCTCCCTATTTTCTTTTACACAGGTATTTTCACTTCTTGCATTTTTAATCTTGTCTTGGAGTCTGCTTCTTGGAGGAGCCAGACTGAAATAGCTTCTTTGGGAAAACCCAATAAGTAGCAGGATGGCAATGGAGACTGGGCAATGCATTCCATCAAAACCAATTTCATGGGGCACAGCATAGGTCTCAGAAGAGTAGAGATTGGGTGGAGGTGAGGGTGGAGCATTAGAGAATAACTGGAACAAGAAGATATTTTCAGTTTTCTTCTAAATTGTTTACCCTCCAATTAAGGTAGAACTAATTAATTAAGGAATGAGGTAGTTAATAGTTGCTGTGTTTTTGTGATTGAAACCATTCCTGCAAAATGCTCCACTCAGTCTTAATTCACAACTTCTTCATTTTCATTCTTGGTTGTCTTTTAAGAGGCAGCATGGACATAATAGAATGGGAAAACATTTCGTGTTCAGACAGATTTGAATTTGAATCCAGGTTTAACCACTTATTATCTGTGTGACTCTGGGAAGGCTGCATAAAGAAATTGAGCATCTGTAACTTAATCTGCAAACTGAATATTATTACATAATTTGGATTAAAGATGCAGCAATTCAATGAGTTATTATATATAAAAATACCCAGAACAGCTAACACAGGGCCACCTTAACAGATAGTATTTCTGCTGGAATTAAAAAATGTGAGGAAATAAGTTAGAATTCCTTCATTTGTTCCAGTTCTAGGTATTCAGGAGCAGGTAGCCTCCAGCTCATATATGCCTTTTAAAGATGAAATTCCTGGTCATGCAAGCCTTTTGAATTAGATATCTGGGTATTTCCCTTACAATGAAACCTTCTGTAATATGTGTCACAACAGTCCCTGAATCCTGTCTATACACAACATTTTTAGGTTCCCATATTTCTGTTATAAGCATCCGCATCATCACAATCACCCTGTCATTGTGAACACAAAACACTGCCATTGCATTAAAAACTATTGATGAAAAGACCAATTGCCTGAAGAATTATTACATGTGAAGATGGTATCCAAAGTCATCAGCATGCCAGGTCCCTTTCATCAACAAAATACTAGTTAGAGACAGAGACAGGGCATTGGAGAAATAGACAAGACAGAGAAAGGTGCAGCAAATATAAACTGTCCAACAAGACAAGGAGACCTGTCTTTGAGTCATTTCAGAGGGAACTTTTGAGTAGAGTTGATGAACATGAGCACAGGTGTGAGAATCTTCGGGAGCCCCATGTCATCAGAGTGTCCCTGTTAGACCTAGGAGGAGATATCATAGGATTTCCCTTATTTAGTTCACAGAACAATAAAAGCACAAACTTATTGGTCTTCCTGTAAGCTAAAAACGTCACTCCTCCATGGTCTATTCTCCACAGCTCATCTGGAGACACAACTGTGTCCTTGGATGGTTGGGCAAAGGCATTGATTCCTTGTCCTCATTGTTCATTGTTCATTCACTCACAGATTTATTGCTGGAACCCACAGCTGATGCAGTTCCTCTACATAGGCACTTGGCGACCTTGTCCCATATTTCCTTCATCTTTATACCATAGATGATGGGGTTGAGCAGTGAGTGTAGGAGAAGGTAGAGACTGGAAAGGAGAATGTGGGCATGAGGTAGGGTATTGCGAACAATGCAGTAGGTGAGAGAGGAAAAGAGTGCAGGCACATAAGTGATAGGATGACAAAGAGGTGTGCTGAGCAGGTGATCAGAGCTTTGCAGGTGGCATCTCGAGAGTTGAGGTGCACCACAGCTTGCAGGGATGAGGGCATAAGAGAAGCCATGAGCAGCAGATCAAGTCCTACCATAAGAAGGACCACAAAGAGCCAATAGATACGATTGGGTCTGGTGTGGTCACAGGCCATTTTCACCACAGCCAAATGGTGTGCAGTTGTGAGGAATAACCATGGGCAGGTCAACCTTTGAAGCAGAAGAGGCATGGGCAGGATAAGAATCACTCCCTTGGCAAGAGCCACCAGCCCCAGATGTCTGACTAGGGAATTGTATTGTAGCGCAATGGCTCACACACAGCCACATAGTGGTCAAAAACCAATGCCACAAGTAGGGCTGATTTTACCACAGATGCACCATGAATGAAAAACATCCGAGTGAAACAGGCATTGGCAGCTATGTTCCGATCATGAAACCAGAAGAGGCAGAGAAGCTTGGGCACCAGAGACAGAGTGGATACGAGGTCAGCCACCATCAGCAGGGACAGGAGCAGGTACATTGGTGTTTGAAGTGTGGGCTCTGTGACTACCAGGAAGAGGATAGCACCATTGCCAATGAGAATAGCCAAAAACATGGAGGAGAAAGGCAGAGAGAGCCACAAGTGCTGCGACTCTAAGTCAGGTATACCCATCAGAGTGAAGGTCATGAAGTTGGAACGGTTGAAGATTAGCATGGTGGAAGCTGTTGGTTGTTAAAAGTTTCTGTTATAAGCTAGGATCTGTAAACCCAATATACTTTGTTATATCTAACAATGTTTCTGCATTTTTAAAAAAAAACCTGCTTCTTGAATCTTTTATTTCCTCATCTCCTCAATCTTATAAACTTGCTAAACATTCAGAAATACAGCAGTATCTTTGGTGTCTGGGGGTTGAGGTTGCTGGGTGGCTAGTGACTAAATCTCAGTTAACTAGAACAGTAGGGACTACAGACAAATCTTAGGGAAAACAATCGGTCTGAAAGGAATGGAGGCAAGAGTAGCTTTAATTATGTAAATTAGAATTTACCTGGGAATGTTCTACTATATCCTTCTTACTCATGCCTTTCTTTTTGGCAATAAGAGCCTTCCTATTTGAAGGTCACAACCTGAATCTGCTTATCTCATGTTTCATGTAGCACTATTTTTCTTAATTTTTTTTCTATCTCTGATCCTAGGCCATGGAAAGGAGCTCCCAGCTCACCTTGGCTCACAACATACAAGTTTCCTTCTTGGAGTGGGCCAAGGCTCTCAGCCTATATAAGGGAAATTATGAACTCTATGATGTCACCTTCCAGGAACTCTGAGCATAGCCATAGCTCTCCAGGGGACAAAGAAAGAGAAAGCATGAAAGTTCATCAGGGGGTTCCACTGGGCCTTTTACTCAAAGAAAAAACCATGACTTGAAAAATTATTCCCAGAGGAAAAGGAATAATTCTGAGTATCCCCAGTTTTCATATAATGATGGTATTACATGGTTTTTGCTATTTGGTTGATGCCTATAGCAATAGATTTAACTATTTAGTATGGACTTTAAAAAATTTTTTTAGATCAAACTTTCATGTGATTTAATAAACTATTTTCGAGTAATTTAAATTTCCCCCCAAAATTCATGTAGAAAGTACAGAGTATTCACATATTACTTTCCCATGCACATAGTAAATCTTTTTACAAACTTTATTTTTAGAGCAGTTTTAGGTTTACAGAAAATTGCACCTTAGTTACAGAGAGTTCCCATATACCAACCCCAATGCACCCATTTTCCTTTGTTTTAAGGACTTTTGAATAAGGTCATGTTTCTATGGACAATTGTCTGTAGTTCTTATGCAAAACAATGCAGCTTGTGCCATTATAAGAGGAGCACAAAGGATTGAATTGACAAATGGTAACCTCCTGTCCATTGAGAATAGCATTTTTGTCATTTTTAGTCATTTGGAAGAAACAGAATCAATCACTGTGCATCAAATGCCTCCACAACGATTCTCTGTGCATAAACCTAGTTATAAAGAGTACTGCAGTTCTCAGACTTCAATGTACATCAAAATTGTCTGGAGGGCTTGTTAAACACAAGTTGCTCAGCCAATCCCCCCAACATTCCTGATTCTGTAGGTCTGGGCTAGGACCCAACACTTTGCATTTCTAACAAGTTTCCAGGTGATGCTGGTGTATCATTTTCAATTCTCTATTTTAAACTATAGCATAGTAGTCAATCCTACGAAAAGTCTCTCTTTAGATCTCATTTGGGTGTTCTAAGTTTTGCTATTACAAGTAATGCTGTAAAAATATCCTCGGACACATATATTAGAGGCTTTCTGGGGCAGGATATCTAATTGGTCTCCCATGATACACAGTTTTGCTCCAGTAAAAGAGTTACAGGTCTGCCAAGCTATTTGATCCCCTCAGCCTCTTGGTAGCTGGGGGTGGGAATGGGCACAGTTATAAAGACTGGACTGCTTCCAACTCATTCCCTTATACCAAGATGCCGTAAAAATATTTTCTCTGTGGTTCCATGATGTTGGAATATCCTTTAATATAATATATTTGCATTTTCTGCTAGATTTGTTAACCAGGTGAACTTTCTTTTAATACGTTTTTGCTCATTTTCCTAAGAGATTGTTAGTTTTTTATGTTTATAAACACTGTCAATTATATGTTTCAGTTTTTTTTTCCAAACTTGTGGCTTTACTTTGAATGTTATTTTTTTGATATACTACAAAAATTATAGAAAAGTCCAAGTATTAATTGCTTCATTTGTAATTTGTCCCTTTTCTGTCTTACATGTTGTTGTTTGCCCAGTGCTATAAAGATAATTTCTTGTGAAATTTTAATGTTTTATCTTTAATTCATCTAGTATGTATATTGTTTATGGATCATAAAAGGATCAAATTTTACCAATTATTGATTAGTACATTGTATCCTATCTGATTGATAATGCCATAATGTCAAATAAATGTATGGGACTATTTCTGGGATCTTCATTACATTTTTTTTATCCATGAGTTATCCCAGTAACAATTTGACAAAAACTTCTATATATTTTTTTTTGATATTTATATGTTTTTCATTTTAAAAACAATTTATTGAAGTATATCATTCATACATGGATATACATAAACAATAAGTGTTTAGTAAACATTGCGAACTTACAAAACAAACATGTATAACATCATACAGGGCTCCCACACATCACCAAACCACAAATACTGTGCATTGTTGTGAAACATTTGTTGACAAATTATGAAGGAGCATTGTCAAAGTATTACTACTATCTATCTTTCATATTTAACTCCCCTATACATTTTTTTTAAGGATTTAATTTCATCCATTTTACCTGCCCCGCTTGTTTTTCCTCTTTTTGTGTTCATTGGCTGGGCAACTCCCTGTGTCCATTTCCTGTCCTCTCTTCTCATCCTTCTCCTCCTGTCTTCCCCGGGATTCAATCCTCAGAACCTCTGATGTGGGAGAGAGACATCCTACCACCTGCACCAACTTAGTCCCTGGTTTTTCCGCGCATCTCGTCTTGGCTCTCCCTTGTGTCACTCTCCTGTTATGTCATCATCTTTCTGCGTGGATCGGCGAGGCCTTATGTCGCACCTGCACATGGGACCTGGCAGCTCACCTGTGCACGGGGCCTGGGGGACTCACTTGCTTGCAGGGCCTGACGGCACACCCGAGCACAGGTCCGCTGCTATATCTTTTAAGGTTGACCAAAGATACATAAAGTTATAGTCATTTCCCATGCAGGATGTTCATATAATAAAATCAGGCTTGGTTTATCACAGCATTCTAAAAACCAGACCTAGGGAGAAAAACTAGGTTTGGAGACACATGCATGGTTTCTAATATAGCGAACGTTTAGCCTACCCTGATTATCACAAACCCAGGACAGAGAGAATATTTGCATCTATATATTTTAATTATTCTTAAGTTCTAGTAGGGTAAGTCTCACCAGCTTGCTCTTATCAGCTTGGCTATTCTTGGGCCTTTTTTTTTCATAAGAACTTCATCATTTTTCAGTTTCTCCAAAATTCTTCTTAGGGATTTAATTAGTTATTTGAAATATATAGAATCACTTAAGTAGATTAGACATTTTAGGGTTATAATCACAGGATTTTAGTGTGGTGTTCTCTTCAATCACACGTTTTATATTCATAAAAATCTCTTACATTATTCTGTAAGTTTTGCTCATCTGTTTATTTTGATCTTATGTCTGTCAGTATTTCTAAACTCTTGTAATAGTCCTAACAAATTCTCTGCAGGGTTATTTTACACTTCATATGCAAGATGTCATATCATGTACAATTCTTATTCCTTTTATTGTTTCTTCTTCCTTGGTGCATGGATACGACCTCCAGAACAGACTCAGTATGGAAGCAGTGGGGGATATAGTGGCCTCCCTTGTATCTTTCCTGTATTCATCAGGAATGCTTTTAAATTTTCTCCATTTATTATACATTTCTAATATTTTGACTTGCCAATATCTGACACCACTTGCTTCCCATTATATCTTCTTAAAAATATATAGTTTTGGCATTTCATATTTATTAGGTTTCTGTAGTAACATTATATAACACTTTCATATTTTCTATGTCTGATTTATGTCTCATTTTGCATTTCTAAAACTCATTTTATTTGCCCTTTTTCTTCCTCAAAACACCCCAAATTCTTTGTAGACATACATCAGAGACACAAGGAAATAAATTAAGAATCACTTTGGTCCCCTATGCCAGATACAGTCAGGGTTCAACCAGGGAAGCTGAACCAGTATGATTTTATATGCACATTCATACACACACATATAATTTCCTTGCCCTAAAAGATTTTATTGTCACCTGAAGAAATAAGCAAGTAAATACAACCGTTTTATAAGACCTTGCCATGATACATATTTCAGCCCTAGAAGAATCAGAGAAAAACATAAAAATTTCAGGGAAATCTCCTATTAGATATCAGGACTTCAGTTAGATATTTTAAATTGAACAGTTTAAAGTACAGGAAAGTAAATAGAGTAATATGACAAATATCCATATGTCTGCTTTGCAATTTCTTGATGTTAATGTCAAGAAATTGGCTTGAGAATTGTGAGGGCTGGTTAAGCAAGTCTGAATTCCATAGAGCAGCCACTCAGGAAGAAAGAAACACCAGCAGGCCAGAATCAGGCAGGCTTGGGCTAAAGATGGTTTCCACAGGTGCTAGGGCAAGTCTCTCTTCCCACGGAAGGCCCACTTGTAAAGCTTGCCGAATGATTAAATCAGGCGTACCTAGGAAAAATCACCCTGATTTAAATTCACCTGCTTAGAGTCTTCAAGTACATCTGCAAAATCCCTTTGCAGCAGCACCTGGATTAGTGTTTGAATAATTGGGAATAGGAGTGTGTAGAAGCCCACCCTATCAAAATCATAATAGATGGGGAATCCTGAGAAACGTAGTTTAGCCTACTCAAGTTGACATACCACAAAGCGATTACATCCCCCCAAAGAATGCACTCTCCAGGACCTATCTCAAAACTTGCTGAGGCGTAGACTTGTTTGGGGGAATGGACAAAGGAATTACAAAGTTCACTTCCTCCTTGCTTTATTATTTAACTATTTTCCTTAGTAGGAGTGAGGTGGCTTGAAGACTTCTTGGAGTCACCTTTAGCTCAGTCAGGACAGAGTTCTGAGAAAGGAAAGTTGCTATATACCTGCTCTGTTCTAGGTTTTTAAAATGACCTGTTAAAGATATGGTAGCTGCATTGCCCAATAGAACTCACCAGGAGTGCAGAGCAGATAGCAATTTGGGAAAGAACACCCAATCAAATTTTTAAAAATATTTATTTACATATAACAGTAGTTCTTAAAGTGTGATGCCATGGCTAGCAGCATCAGCATTAATTGGGACCTTATTAGAAAAGAAAATTCTAAGACCATGCTCCAAATTTACTGTGCCAGAAACTCTGGGGATGGAGATTAGCAATCTATATTTTAAAAAGTGAAACAGTTTATTTTGAAGCCTGCTGAGGTGTGAGAACCACCAACCTAGAGAGTGTCTCAGGATCTAGGATCAAGAGTATGCACCTAAATGGGGTTCAGATCTAGTTCAGTTTGGGGGAATAATCACTTTCAGGATAGATGCCTTTATGGCATGGTTGAGGGAGAAAATCACCAGAGGAACATTTGGAAAGGTGATGAGGAAACCAAGCCCTGCAGTGAATTGCAGAAAGAAAATACAGTTCTGCAAAGAGAAATCTTGGAAGTCTCCTCGCCTAATATGTGTCCTAGATGATGGCTCATATTGGTTTTATGGGACTAGGAGTTTAAAAACTTGTTCATGATCTGAGGAAGGCTTCTGGTTTATGGTGGAATAAAACATATGAATGCTGAGGGTATACTAAATAAATTCTGTGTGGAAGGGGACTTAGTACCAAGAGTGAGTCCCATGGAAGAATAGGTTGGGGATTTGATGCAAAGTGCTCTCTGACAAGACAGTTAACTGAGATAATCACAATAGATAGAGTCTCAGCAAAGGACACCAGGAGACTTGGCAATATTTAGTGCACAAATCTTAGATTTTCTCAGTTCCCAAGATAATTACTGCATGTGGTGAAAAACTGCCTTTAGCAAGTTATGTCTCCTGGAGTTTACATATGTGTACAATTTCCTACTGCGTTCTATTATCATATTGCTACGTCTTGCACAGGTAATATGCAAAAATTAGCAGAGCATCTCACAAAGCCAATCCACTGCAGCTAGGTAACAACAACCAGTCTAGGACATGCGCAGAAAACTGTAATAGTACAGTCCCAGGAAGAAGTAAAGGAAACAGAACTGGACATGGATAATCATAGAATGAGGTGCATCAGACACAGAGAAGGACCCAGAGCAGATAACCATAGTACTTGTAACCTCAATCGCACTAAAAAATTAGATCCCCTAGGTAAAGAAGACCAGTACTGAGATGTGGGGAAAATACCAGAGAAATGGTTCCAAGGGAGTGGAGTACAAATACTCCTTTTCTGAATCTCTCAAAAGACCTAGCGATCTCATCTCTGTATTCTGATTTGGCCAACCAGGAGAGATAAGCTTGAGTGCCCAGTTTCCTAGAGAACACAGGAGTTCCCTAGGGGGAGAGATTTAAAGCTACATGGTGCTAGCTCTAAACTCAGAGCAACCTACCAAACTCCCAGGAGAAACTGAGGAAGGTTTTAACAGCATAACAACCTCTTGGCCCAGCATTCAGAGAGCTGAGAGTGGGATGAGACCAGGAATGCTCTTGCAGTTTCTTGAAGATGCTTCCACAGTTCTGTACCCTCTTGTTTCTACTGCTCAACAGCCAGGTGAGGTTAGGCTGGGGAAGATTCAGAAAAGGCATTTTTTAACCTTTAAGAGAATTTTATCTTTGCAGCTGGAAGTTGCTTCAAAGCAAGGGAGATGAAATATAGAGGCCAGGAAAGGGGATTTTGTTGAATAACAACTCTGAATTGTCTGATTTGGAGTTTTAGTTAGCACAATTCCTAAAACACAAGTTTTAGTTTGGCGTTAAGCTGAATGATTAGAAAGGAGAGTAAAGAAGAGATTTAACAGGAGAGTGAAGGAGAAGCAAGAGACTAATTAACCACACCTAGAAAGCAGGAGGCATTGTTAAGCAATATGGGACATTTACTATGAAGGTCCTGGAATTACTGTCCAGAAATAGTCACTAAGTACCTGAGAGAAATTGGTGTGCCTAGTAGGACAGACACTACAGAGAGCAACAGCAGGAAATTGGGTAGGGGGAATCAGCAGAGTCTTAATGAATACCTTGAGCTTTCTCAGGGTCCAGTGTTCTCACAAGGGACAGAGGTAGCCCAGGCTCAGCTATGCTCTCATGCAGAGTCGGTGTCAGTCTTTGATTTGTGGTATAGGATCATGACACAGCAAGTCTTCTCCACCCCAGTGCTGTTCCAAATTGTGATGCTGGAGCTATCATCTTACTGAAGGCATTGGCTTTAATGTCACACAACTAATGTAACATAGAGATGATAGTTAACAGTAATATTGTAATTTTTTGCAGCAATACCAAAGACAATGCATCAATTCTGAGACAATTAAAGGGGGTGTAAAAAGGTATGGGATTTATCCTTTTGGGGTAGTGGAAACATTCTAAAATTGATGGAGATGATGACAGCACAACTCTGTGATGAAAATGAGAGTGACTGAGTATACACTTTAAATGGATTGTAGAAAACATGGAGCTGTATAGCCTGAGGAATCAAAGTGGTGGAAGATGGACTTTGGTTAACAGAACAAATATGAGAATATTCTCTCATGAACTATAACAAATATATGATACTAATACAGGGTGTTAATAATCTGTTGGATTGTGGGGAAAATGCACCAAATGTAAGATATGGGCTATAATTAATAGCAATATTTTGACGAACATTTCACAACAATGAAAGGTGTTGGTGGTGAGGAGATATATGGGACCCCTGTATGAAGTTATGCATGTTTGTATTGTAAGTTCACAACTTTTACTATACACATATTGTTTATATATGTTCATGTATGAATGATACACTTCAATAAAATTTTATTTAAAAAGAGTCAGATTAGAGATTGAGACAGAGAGATACAAACAGAGATGAGTGAAAATGGCCACAATATTTATCAAGGAGTTATTTTTACACAAAGAATGGTGTGAGACAGCAGAATCATTTCTGTGATTGGGGTGGGAAGTCTGCCGGGGTGAGCAAGAAGATAAGCAAGCAAGAAAAGACTATAGAAACTTCAAGAAATGTTCACTGACAGCAATCCAAAGCAGCCAAGCTAGTCCAGTAATATATGGTAATCTGTACTCAGTCTAGCTTACAAAGGAAAAAAGTCATAGAGCATAGTCAGAGACGTGCAGAGTAGGAAGGAATCTCAGAGAATCATCAGGTTAAGCCTCCTGGCTATAGGTGAGTGGATTTGTGGCAAGACTGAAAGTGTAGTTAGGTTTGGCATAAGCTAACATGGTTGGCAGGGAGGGAGGTGGCAGTAGTGGTATGGTGAGAGAACCAAGCCCCTCTGCTTCTACATTCTGGATCCAGCTCTATTCTTGGTGTTTAGACATTTAGTTGAGTGGTGATCCAAAGTAGCTCAGTAAACAAACATAGGTCTTAAAAACAGAGTTGAGCACTTCTAGTTTTGCTGAAAGCAGCAAGGGAAAATGCTTAATATCTCTAAATCATTTTCATGTGGCTCTAGAGGGCATATGGAGAAAATATCATGAACATTGATTTTTATCAGAAAGTTTGTTCTATGGTAGAACCCATTACATTAAGTGAAAACTAGTAATTCATATAGATATTTCATCTAAGATTAGTTCCTAATTGGGTTACGAAGCTGCAGGGAAGATTCTGTACTATATATGCGATTGTTTTCCAATTAAATGATAAAGATGACATTAAGTGATATTTATTGAGCAACTTCTATAGACCATATACTGTACCAGGTGCTTTTCTTTAAATTCACACAATCTTGCAATGTATTATGATTACCATTTTACAGATCAGAAAACTTTAGGATACTAGAGGAAAATTAACTTGTTCAATACTTCCAGCAAGAGGTAAATACAGTTTTGTCCCCATACTCTCTTTTTTACTAGCATAACTTGATGCTGTAAAAACTTCAAGACTCTACTGCCTTTAAAATATCTTAACTTCCTGAAAAAGACAGGCATGACATGTGGAGTATGATTTTGCCTGTGTATCATTCATTAATGGTCATGGCCAAATACCCCAAGTTTTGTTGGCCAAATTCAAACTTTCATCTTCATGTGTTTCTCCTTAGAGAAGATAACATTGTAGGTCAAACTGATTGCGATCTTAGTTCTTTGTGGTCCCTGTCATCCTATGCATAAACTAACAGAACAGTGTGTCTAACAACACCATTCACGTGCAACTCCAGGTATAGGCCACTATACCAGTGTAGTATAAAGACCTTTCCACAGGATAGAGGAGTAATCACAGTCCAGGAAAGTGTCCAGGTGGACCTAAAAAATCTTCTTGGCATTGTGAATGGTTGAGAGCCAGAAGGTTTTGGCAACATGCTTTCTTTGAAGTTACCTACAACCAGAGATAACGATGTTAATGAAGGATTGACCCAGGAGTGGATTGGGGGAGTTTGGAACTTTCTGTTTCAAAAACAGAATGAAGTCCAAAAAGGGAAAAATTCATCATCTTGGGAAATGGAAATTGTATGTGTGAGGGTGAATGAAGCATCATGAAATTTTAGATGAAGGTAGAATAAGGATATGTGAAAATAGGTGTTGATTAGTGATAGGGATGGAAGCTACTAGGGTGGAAGCATAAATATCAGGCATAATCATCAAGCACCAGGCCTCAAACTAGAACCATTCTAAGTTGAAAGGCAAGAAAAATAATGTCCAACTTCATACAGTGATTAATGTTTGCAGCTTGTGATCTGGAGTGACTTTCCTACCAAATCTTCCCATATCCATAAACATATAATATTTGTATTCAGGAATACCCCTGAGAAGAATAAATGGGGTCTGTCCTTTTCTTTGAGAACAATAGGCTGTAGAGGAGACAATTCTAATTTATTTAAATACTTGTAAGTCCTTTCTCACTTTGTTTACCAAGCATTATGTGCTGGGCACTCTATTAGTTACCTAGGGCTGCCATAACAAATTACTACAAACTTGGTGGCTTAAAATGACAGAACTGTATTCCCTCAAAATTCAGGAGGCCAGAACTTCTTGTCAGGAGGGTTGCTTCCTTCTGGTGGCTCTGAGAGAGAATCTGTTCCATGCCTCTCTCTGAGCTTCTTGCGCTATTGGCTTGTGGTGGTATTCCTTGTCTTATAGCTGCATCACTCCAATTTCTGCCTCCATCTTCACATGTACTTCCCTTCTGTGTTTATGTTTGTTTCTTCTCTTCTATTATAAGGATTTGACATTAATTTAGGATCCCCCTAATCCAGGATGATCTCTTCTTGAGATCCTTAACTTAATTACACTTGCAAAAACATTTTTCAAAATAAGGTGATATTTAGAGTTTCTGAGGGTTGGGGCATGGACATACTTTATTTGGAGGCACCATTCAACTCTCTAAGGCACGAGTCAAAGCTCTTTACAAATATTAATCCATTTAATCCTCTTTACAACTCTAAGAGTAAGGTATTATTATCATCCCAATTTAATAGATGGTGAAGCTTGCCTGATAAAGCTGGTAAGTGTTAATCTATTCTCATTCATTTCCCTGTTCTGTGTTTTTTCTCTCCAGGAGATGTGATACTGTGTGTGGGTTTCTGACCAAAGAAGATGCCCAGAAGTCTTGGCCAAACCATGGTGTCTCCTAATCACACTGGCCTGGATTCTTCTGTCTTCTTCCTTCTGGGAATCCCAGGTTTGGAACACTTCCCTCTGTGGCACTCACACCCTGTATGCTGTCTGGGCACAGCCACAATTGTGGGCAACATAACTATTCTGGTCATTGTTACCATTGAACCAGCTCTGCACAAGTCCATGTACCTTTTCCTCTGCATGCTCTTGACCATTGACTTGGCTGCCTCCCTCTGCAGTTCCCAAGCTACTGGCCATCCTCTGGTGTGGAGCAGGCCATATCTCTACCTCTGCCTGCCTGACACAGATGTTCTTCATTCATGCCTTCTGCATGATGGAGTCTACCATGCTGCTGGCCATGGCCTTTGATCGCTATGTGGTCATCTGTCATCAACTTTGCTATGCCACTATCCTCACTGACACCATGATTGCCGGCATTGGGGTGGTAGCTGTGGTATGGGGCTCCCTGCTCATGCTCCCATGTCCTTTCCTCATTGGACGTTTGAGCTTCTGCCAAAGCCATGTGATCCCACACACATATTGTGAGCACATGGCTGTAGTGAAGCTGGCTTGTGGAAACACCAAGCCTCACCATGTGTATGGGCTGACAGCAACACTGCTGGTCATTGGGGTAGACTTGTTCTGTATTGGCCTCTCTTATGTACTCATTGCACAAACTGTCCTTCACCTCTCATCCCACGAGGCTCAGTCCAAAGCCCTTGGGTTCCAAAGCCTGTGGTTCCTATGTCTGTGTCATCCTCATCTCTTATACACCAGCTCTCTTCTCCTTTTTTTACCCTCTGCTTTGACCATCATGTTCCACTCCATATTCACATTCTTTTGGCTAATGTCTATCTGCTCTTCCCACCTGCTCTTAACCCTGTGGTACATGGAGTCACTAAAGAGATTTGGGAAAGGGTTCTTAGGGTATTTCAGAGAAGCCAGGGATCTGGGGTCAAGGCATCTGAGTGATCTAGGAGAATAGAGGGGACTTAGTCCAAAAGAAAAGAAGCTTTTCAAGATTAGAAAATCTTCAGTATTTCAGACTGGAAAGAGGTTTAAATAGAGGGAAGATGTCCTCCACAGCTGTCATCTAGATTATTTCCAAGAATGATAAATCACAAAGGAGGTCAAGGCTCGATATTCTTCCTTTCCATCCAGGAAGTGTAAGCATGGACCCAACCTAAGTAGGGTCAAGTCTTGAAAATAATCAAAGGTGCCATGGAAAGTTTCTGCCTTTCCCATATGTAGCCCTTTGGCAATTTGATGTAATTATGAATTCCAAAAATATAATTGGATCATGCTTGTAAACTGATCTGTTAATCTGGGCATGATTAAGTTATGATTAGGACATTGACTGGGCCACATCAGTAGGGCGTTGAGCCTTTGTGGGTGGGGGAAGAAAATATAAAAGGCAAGGCAAAGGACAGAGGGAGCAGTTTTTTGAGAAGCAGTTTTGATGTTGGAGTTTTGATGCTGGAAAGAAGGCCCCAGGAGAAGAGAAGCGAGCCGTTCGCCTCATAGTCTACAACTGACCTTGTGGAGGAAACAGAGGAGCTAAACCCAGAGAGAAACACAGCCCCAGGAAGAGAGGAACCCAAGAAGTCGGAACCCTGGCAAACATCGGCAGCTGTCTTGCTCCAACACGTGGCAATGGACTTTGGTGAGAGAAGAAACTTACACTTTATGGCCTGGTAACTGTGGACTTCTACCCCAAATAAATACCCTTTATAAAGACCAATCCATTTTTGGTATTTCACATTAGTACCCCTTTGACTAATACACCCTAGTTTAGGAGATTCTGCATTTCACTGCCACAGAGACTGTCCTTACTTCTTGATCCTCTGTCAATTATCCCAGCATGGATTTCTAACCTCATATTTTAGGCTGTAGTTTCTGTCTGGCAATCTTCAAGAATCAGAAGACAGGACCATAAAGCCACATTTAAATCAATAAGGGCTATAAGGGACTTTTATACTTTTTCAGGAATTCTGTATATTTCCAGCAAAAGAGCTTGAAGTCAATAAGAGGGAAAGGACTCACAAGTATCCGCAATATTAGGTAGTTTCAGAGCAAGTGTTTGAAAGTTACAGTCCTTTGGTACAAAGCAAAAGGATTCCTATTAATGAAGGCACAGCAGAGGTCAGGAATAACTATCATATTTGAATAAACTTGGAGGGGAGAGGGAAGGGGAGGAAAGAATAGGTGGAACGTGGGAATTTTGAGGCATTGGAATTGTTCTGTGTGATATTACAATGATGGATACAGGCCATTATACATTTTGTCAAAACCTATAAAATTGTATGATGCAAAGTGTAAACCCTAATGTAAACTGTAGACCATGATTAACAGCAATGCTTTAATATGTGTTCATCAATTGTAAAAATGTACCACACTAATATAAGATGTTAATAGGGGAAAATGTGAGAGGGGGATGAGGTGAGGGAAATGGGAGTCCCCTATATTTTTGATGTAACTTTTCTGTAGTATAACATTTCTTTAAAAATAAAGTTAAAAAACATGATAATTACAAAATAAAAAAACAAACTTGGGCTGTTTGTCCCACAGATATATTCCAATCCTCAGTCTCTATGGAACCAACCAAAATCCAAATGGCCTTCAGTACCCTCTTCCCAAGATGAGATTCCCAAATATTCTTATACATTTTTGTAACTGGAAGAGCCTTCCAGAAGTAATTGATTTCTAGCTCTTGAATCTATAAAGGATAGTCACTTACCTTACCCAAACCATTCAAAATTGGAGTCTTATTCATTCATTCATTTATCATTTATGTTTTCATCCATTTATTCATAAGGAAAGGAAGGACCAGTTGTTCTTAGTCTCTCAATCCCAGTTAATGCCATTAGATGGAAAGCTCTTAACTGTATCTGTGAAACTGGGATTGGATACCAGTTGCTGTACGTACTGAATCTTTTATTCTCCAGGACGAATAACTTCAGACAATTGGTCTAACACAGTCCATTAACAAATGAGCACTTTTAGTTTTTAATTTATTGAAGGCTCAAATTGTCTGCTTGTCATCCAGTCAGTATAACTCACCCTATTAGAAGAGGCCATAAACCCCCTTATTGGAAATTCACAGAGCTGTCCACCCTTGAAAGGTATCATTCATAAGGACAGAAAATCAGGCTTCAACTTGTAAAAGCTTCCAGTCTCAGAAATATAAATATTTTGTCTATTTTCAGAATAAAGACAATCAACAGTATTCTATAAGAAGATTGTCAGTATCAGTGCCCTAGTTTTAATTTTTCATGCTAACCATCAAGTTGAAATATTCTTAACTGATTTTTAAGCCATTTTGGACATCATGGTTCATCAACTTTATTATTTTACAATTTCAATCTTCTTAAATTTATTGAAGCTGTATTGTGGCCCAGTATGTGGTCTATCCTGGAGAAAGATCCCTGAGCACTTGAGAAGAATGTATATCCTGGTGATTTGGGGTACAATGTTCTATATATGTCTGTCAGGTCCAGTTCATTTATCATATTGTTCAAATTCTCTGTTTCCTTTTTGATCTTCTATTTGTTTTATCTTTTGATGTGAGTGGTGTTTTCAAGTTTACAACTATTATTGTAGAGACATCTATTTCCCCTTTCAATTTTGCCAAAGTTTGTGTCATGTGTTTTGGGGCACACCGGTTTTGTGCATAGATATATCTGTTATTCCTTCCTAGTGGATTGTTCCTTTTATTAATATATAATGGCCTTCTGTGTCTCTTACCACTTTTTTTGCATTTAAAGTTTTGTCTGACACCAGTATAGCTACCCCTGCTCTCTTTTGGTAACTATTTGTATGAAATATCTTTTTCCACCCTTTCACTGTCGTCTATTTTCATGCCTGGGTCATAGGTGAGTCTTTTGCAGAAAGCAAATGGATGTCTCACATTTTCTTTATTCCGTCAACCTGTGTGTGGCAGTTTGATATTATTTATGAATTCCAAAAGAAACATTGATTATGTTTGGAAACTGGTCTGTTTCTCTGGGCATGATACCCTTTGATTGTATTAGATTCAGCTAGATTTCCAATTAAATTATATTACAATTAAGGCTTTGATTCAACCATGTCATTAGAGTGTGACTCAGCATTGACTCTCAGCCCCCTTGGGCTGATAAAACAGATTCTCACATCAAAGTAGACACACAGAAGCAGATACACAGGAAGAGAGAGTGTTCCATAGACATGGCCCTGGGAAGAGAGATGAGCCTGATAGTCTACAGGTGGTCTTGTGAAGAGACTAGAGCAGCTGAGCCCAGAAAGAAATTAGCCCCAGGGAGAGAGTCAAGCCTTATGCCAACCTACAAATGAGAATGGAAGAAGCTGGGACCATGGAGCCTTAAGAGGAAGGAGGAAGGCTGAACCTTCACAGACATCACCTGCCATCTTGCATCAACATGTGACAACAGACTTTGGGTGAGGAAGTACTTCTTATGGTACCTTTAGTTGGACTCTTTAGAGCCTTGTAACTGTAAGCTTCTACCCTAAATAAGTACCCTTTATAAAAGCCAACAGAGTTCTGGTACTTTGCATCAGCACCCCTTAGGCTGACTAATATACTATGTCTTTTTTTTTTTTTTTTTTTTTTT
>JAQZBX010002739.1:0-69711 GCA_029593785.1 Cabassous unicinctus | reverse complement strand
TTCAGTTTCCAACATTTACTCTTTGATCTTTCCAACACCCATAATCATAGAGATTGAAATAGCATAAACATCTGAGTTAAAGAGAAGAGTTTAGGAAGGAAATGTAAGTATATTCCTTAATATTTTACTAAATTTACATGAGATTGAAGAATATATGTACAAATAGGAAGAATCAACTTGCCACTGACAACAGAATTCCCAACTGTACTAATTCATCAGACTAAGACCTTCTGAATTTAGCTCAAACTCCACACAATTTGCATTAATATTATTAGAAAGATATAGTTTCATGAGGAGGTGGAATGGGTGGAAGGATAGACATCAAAACTGTTATAAAATATTTGCAATATCTCAAATATCAAGTAAATAAGGTCAAGTATCATTCTATGCAATCATAGTGGAAGTTTGAAAATTAAGAAAGAAAAAAGTTTGTGGGGAAAAAAAACAGTTATTCATTTTGTTAGAGTTGGAGAAAATGCCACAGGGGGAATAATAAAGAAAAGTAAAGAATTTGATGAAAATGGAGAACAAATATCTTAGCTTATTTATATTTGTATATTTTGGACCTTGACAGATATATTAACCAGATTATGAGCCTTAGGTAACTTTGTGTATTAGATAAATATTAAGAACAAATGAGTGAAGATTGCTCCTATGTCTGGCTGGTTGTGGGACTGATTGCTGTAATAAACACAACTGTTAGCTTCTACTTATGCTTGTGTGGGTCTAAGGTGGTCCATCACTTCTTTGACATTCAACACATGTTAGCTATTTCTTGTTTAGAAAATGTAATAAGTGAAACTTTGCCCATCCCCATTACTGTAGTTTTGGATTTGTGCTGTTTTATTTTCATTGTCATTTCCTCTGTCTATATCTTTTCCACTAGAAGAAGATTCTATCAATCAAAGGTCAATCAAAACCCTACTCCATTTGCCTTCTATCCTTTGTGGTGATTGTATTATTTCTCTTCTCTGGCTTCACTGCTCATCTAAAGCCAACTTTGAGTTCCCCTTCTGTTTTTGATCTTGTAATTTCTGTGTTCTACTCTATGGTACCCCCAACATTGAATCCCATGATATACAGTCTAAGAAACAAAGTCATGAAAATAATTCCGGGGATGATTATGGAGGAAAATTCATCAAATAAATATTTTCCTTTTTATTTCAATAGGACATGTAATCTATCAATATTCATCATTTTTTCATTTCCCTTATAATTTTTATAAGTAAGCATTTAAAAAGAAAAAAATGTACAGCTTTTTTAATAGGAATTTTAATTGGTCAAAAATGCCCCCCTTTTCTATTATTAT
The DNA here is from genome assembly GCA_029593785.1 of Cabassous unicinctus. NCBI lineage: Eukaryota > Metazoa > Chordata > Mammalia > Cingulata > Chlamyphoridae > Cabassous > Cabassous unicinctus. The sequence goes on along the minus strand of JAQZBX010002739.1, from coordinate 68,402 downwards.
GTAAACCTGTGGAATCCCAAAAATCATAGATCCCTTTACCAATCCATTATTAAAATATATTCATAAGTGGGATTCTAGTTATTTGTAATATGATGTAAGGAAACATGTTTGCTTAGAAATCACTACCGCTCATTGCCATTCTTTACCAAACACACAAAACCATTGACAACAACAAATTACCTTCAAACTTCCTTATGAACTCACTGAAAAATTCAAATAACCAAAATCTCATAAAATCTTGTGACCTATTAATATTAATCATTCCCTGCATTAGGTTGCTTATTTAAACATACTGTGGGGGATGTTTTGTGTAAAAATTGAATATGGTGATCTCACTAACCCAGTAGAACTTATGGGAAGCCATCTTTCATTCCAAGTACTCATTTAGGGTTTTCAGTTATATGAGAAATGGAAAAGGTATGTTAATTTTTTTCCATAAAAAGTTATTAAATTCCAAAGGATTAGAGATGTTCTGATCCAGGCATGACTTTGAAATGAATATAAATTAATGTGATGCTTTATTTTTGTCATAACTGCATACCCTTTTTTAAAAGTTTTTTTTTTTCTATTTTTAAAGAAGCTTTAGATTACAAAAATGTTACATAAAAAAATAAAGGGGACTGATTAGGGCTCAAGCATGAGGTGAGGGAGGGCCGAGGGTACGAGTCTGTGCAGAAACTATTAGATTATAAGAAAAGAAAAGAGAAGAATTGTTTCAAAGACATGTATTATAGGTACATCATCCATTTGTAAGATATAAGTCTGAAGCAGCTAGCAGTTTAGTTCTTGAAAGATCTCTAAAATCATGTACAATTACTTGGGCAAGTGTGTCAGGACCCTGACATGAGACTGGAGGACTAAAAAGTCCAGTAACAATATTTTCTCTAACAAAAAAATGAGATGTGGTTTTAAGGAAAATTGAAGATTACCAGATGGGTGATGTCAGTCAAAAGGCACCATAGCATAGAATATCAGTATTCTGGCCAGGCCTCTAGATGTAACATATCAGTATATGAAAAAGGAGTCTCATATTTATGTGGAAAGAAAAGTACATCAGGGTGAAAACACAGATAAAATTAATGTGAGATGGCAGGCAACAACAATCATAGTTGATATCATATTTCTGAGTGAATAGAAAAAGGAGAAGGCATGAAATGGATATTCTTCTTTGGCCATTGGTTAGTACAGCCTCATTTTCAGATCATGTATGGTCTCTATAATTTCTACAAACAAGAACTTAAAATATTCTTTTACATAAAATTTATGATAATATTTTCCCCAATTATTTCTTCTCTCCCCATTGGTATATAAACATTGGTAAATCATATCTATTATGGTATTTACTATTATTTAAGGAATGATTTCTAAGTACAAATCTACAAAATAGTGAACTTTCAGGTTCATCTGTCTGTTATAAAAGAGAAAAATATTCTTTGAAAAGCACCCTGGATTTTATTGCCCATTTCTTTTATGGTATTTATTCAATCATTCAGTATTAATTATTGAGTATTACTCTATGTCAGACACTTATCCCACTGTGGAAACTTTGCTTTTCTTATTTCTTGTTTTTTTTTTTTTAGACTAAAAGTGGGGATTATTGTCTCTGTGCCCTTGGTACTCTAGCAAGTTCATGACACAGAATATACACTCAATAAATGGTAACAGTTTGAATGAATCCAATGGGATATTAAAACATAGCCCAAATTGAAGGGGTTGCTGAGCAGTGATTAGTGTTTAACTTAAATGATTTCAAGGCTAACCTATTCTATAAACATCTTGTGTTTTTAGACAGTTTCACTAGTAGCATTTATGAAACAGTTTAGCAGCAGTAAAGACGAGTGCATAGCCAGAGATGAAATAGTTTATCTCTAGGTGATGACACTTGGGTTTGGTTCAACTATTCTCTGACTTAATAAGCCCCTCTTCTCTTATTTATTTTTTAAGATATTTCCTGCATCCTTGAACACCTTTAAGAACTTAAAGTGTAGTTTGTTTAAGGGAAGTTGGAGCTTCTTAACATTATCCTCTCCTTGCCAAAGAGCAGTAGAAAATTGCAGCTTCCTAATATCAGCCAATTTTTCCCCTGCAGCTAAGCTATGATCAGCATATTAATTCTACTTTCTAAATTCACACAATAAAACGACCTGGTGATGTAATCTGCACTCCATTATGCCACATTCTTTCCCTTTAGCAAAAGCAGAGCTGATAAATTTTATCTTTTAGGCAACTATTTATTTCTTCTCTCAGCAAAACTGCTTTTGTACTCTTTGAAAGTTATTTAAAAAATTATGGAGACATAGATTACTGTTTAAAGAATGTGATAATTTGTGCTTTGAGAAAGAAATATGGGGAACAAACCAGCTTAAAGACCAATCCCAAATAATTTCTGACTCCAGGGTACAGGTCTATAAAACTGAGTTCTGCAGGATCATGTGAGCCAAGGGGTTCTTCTCCATATTGCTCTCCAATTGGCTGTTACCTTTTATCTCTATGTCCTTGAAAGTCTATGAGGCTTAGAGAAAAGTACATAAGTTTTGACTCCTCAATGTGTGAATGATATTGGAATTTCTACTGGTCCAAACCCCAGGTCAAACCCAGCATAAACTCTTCCCTCCTCACCTAGGGAGCTCTGCTTAATTAGGCCAAGGTGGTCTAGGCACAGAGTAGAATTGTGGAATCTGACAGCAATGAAAGAGTGTAGGGATCTTCTAGTCCCAAGTTTTCAATTCTAAACTTCACTTTTTTATGTTGTGGTGGTGTCAGGGAAAAAAATTCAGAAAACTGCCCTATAACTTTGATTTTGAGTGTCCATTTTAAATGGAAAGTTGAGTATGATCCCTAGAAAAGTAGGAGAAAAATATCAAACAGCTTGTGTGGTGTCATCTCATGTTTGAAAGTGAAGTTGTGATTAATATAGGTATATGCTTAGAAAAGTCTAGAAGTATAAACTTCAAAATCTGATTGTCTTTGGATAGTGAGATTATGAGTGACATTCCTTAATTATCTACACTTCTGTATGTTTCACTTTTTTCTTAACATTAAACATGTCTTACTTTTATAATAAGAAAAAATAAATAAAGCTCTTTTCATTTTGGGGAAAGATATATAAGAGATTCCCATATGCCCCACTCCCACCCACTCCTACACTTTCTTACATTAATAACATATTTTATTATTACTATTGTACATTTGTTACAACTGATGAGCACATATTGAAGAATTGCTACTAACCATGGACTACAGTTTATATTTTAGTTTACATGCTGACCTGCACAATTTTTAAAGTTATGGCAAAATGTGTAAAGGCTTCTATCCATCATTTCAATGACATGCAGAACAAATCCAATGTCCCAAAAATGCCCCCATGTTACACCTATTCTTCCCTCTCCCCTCAGAATCTCTGGTGGCCACTGCCTTTGTATCACTCATTAGTGTTCTTCAATTGTTAGAATAATACTAAGCATGTAATAGAATAATAATAAATCTTCTTGAGACCATTGCTCAATTCCCAATATTGAGGATTTGGGGATCATGATGCCCAGTCTTTTTCTAATGGAGAGTGGGCTTAGATCCCATGGGACAGATGGATGGCACTATCTGGCTTGCAGTTGCTGCAGTCTCTGTTCCTTGGGATGATCATTGCCCATCATATCTCCTTGTTATTTGACCTGGGTGAGTTAAAAGAACTGAAGAGTATGTGTCGCAACTTCCCTGAGATTCAGGCCTCAACCAGCACATGAACAAATCAAAGATACATATTTAACAAGAATAGTGCTAATTATACGTTGCAATAGAAGGGGCAGAAGAGCCATGGGTAAGGTCAAACTATGTTACACTGGGAAGCATAGATTCCATTATAAATCTCATTGACAGGATGCTGAATTCCTGAGATTTTCTGCCCTATTTACAGTGTCTGGATCTCTCTTAAGCTCTCAGGAGCATTGATGTTTAAGGCAATTTTTATTGTGACAATCAATGATATCATGCTAAACCATGCATAAGTGTAACCTCTGGAATGACCTCCCAACTCACTTTGAAATCTCTTAGCCATAAAAACTCATTTGTATTAATATTTGCCCTTTTGGTCTAGGTCTTTTTCCAGATGCATTGCTAGTTTGCCCTTGGTAATATTCTTTGATGCAAAGGAAGCTCCTCCCTGGATGTCATGTCCCACCAGGGGAAGGCAGTGCAATTATATGCTGAGTTTGGCTTAGACAGAGGTCACATTTGAGCAACAAGGAGGCCTTCAAGAGGTAACTTTTAGGCAATATATAATATTAAGTTCAATGTGGGAACCCTCTGATCTTTACATCTAAGAAACAGCTTGGAGACCTGTTTTCTCTGCTCACACAGAGAATTCACCACTATCAGTTCTTGCCATAAACAGGAACTTCCCTGCTTATCTTATCTCCCTTATCTCCCACCCTGTCTCCTATGTATATCACTAAATATGTCTGTAATCTTATTTCCCCATTATCAGCCTGGAATTCTTATGATGTGATTTACAACCTGAATACCTGCCTGCTCCCCTGCACATTCACCCTCACCTTGAGTGTGAAAAAATCCTGAATAAAAAGCAAGCTGGGGATCAACTCGAGAGAATATCTTCTTCAGATGCTCTCCCCCTGACCTCTCTCAACCTCCATTTTCAAACTAATATCATTGCACCATCATGGGGTCTGCTAGACAGACCCACACAAGACTTTGCAGGACAGATTCCTGCAAGTGGTGATCCCAACGTTACTCAGACAAGCAGCACAAGTGACACATCAATGGGATGAAATTTATCTGGATAACTCATCATCCCATAGGTAAGGGAACAACAAAGTCCATTTAGGATATTTGCCTGTGTCAAGAATTCAGTCAGGTGTGTTATCTATTTCATCATGGGTTCAGAACTCTCAAAAGAGCAAAAGGATTTTGTTAAAATTGTTCAGCAACTACTAAAGGCAGCTAACTCTATGGTAAAAGAAACTCAATTATTCACTTTACTAAAGTTAGCCCAAAATCTCTGCCCATGGTTTCCTGACAGAGGAATGTTAGACTTAGAATTATAGGAACAAGTAGGAAAAAATCTAAAAAGAACATATGAACAGGGAGAGAAAATTCACTCCTCTATTCTTATAACCTGGAGCCTAGTAAAAACAAATTCATGCCTGCTTCAAACCCCTTCCCAGCCTACTGCTCCTTCAAAGGATTCCCCAAAGCAAAGTCTTTTAGCTTTAGACAAAGAGGAAGCCCAGCTTCCTCCTCTCCCTCTGTCTCCTTCCCCAGTTCTTCTTTAAAAATCTACATTCCTAAGGAAGAAGAAACTTTACTCCTGCTTCCTCCTCCTCCACCCTCTGTCTTCTTTGAAACTCAGACACCTCACCCCGCTATGAAAAAATGCTTTAAAGACACCCTTGAGGCTAGAGAATGGCACACTTTCCCAGTAACTCTCCAAAGTGGACAGCCATAGCATGAATCACTTCCCTATAAAGTCTTTAAAGAGCTAAGGAGAAGTATCAATGAAAATGAACTTCACAGTTCCTTTATTAAGGGGATTTTAGACTCCATTGCTAGTGGCTATCAAATCCTGGGATTGGAACGTTCATGTAAAAACTATTTTTGCCACAGCTCAATTTAGTGTTTGGCAACTAGAATATCAAAAATGCTGGACTCAACAAGCAGAAGTGCTGAGTAAGCCCTTATCAATTATATCATGCTTGTAAGAAAACATTCTGCCAAAAGGTTAACTAAGATAAGGAAAACATTCCAGCAGCAGCTGTGGATAATGTGGCTGTGGGATGGTGGGGGCTATAAAATTAAACCACTGGAAGAGTAGGAAGACTTGTGAAACCAGTTTCCAAAAAATTCTCAAAAACAATAATATCAAAGATGTATGTTTCTATTGATGTATTGTAACTTGTTTTATGTTTGTCCATTTGTTCAGTGTCAGTGTACATTTTGATAACTTTGGATACTAATATTAAATTGATAAATGAAACTTATTAAAAGAGATTTATTTAAATGGCCAAAAATTAAATAAGCCCTTATATTAATAAATAAATATGGATAATAAATTAAAATAATAAAAGTAATTTTAGCCAAATTGAATCATTATTTTTACAAATTTATTTAGCATTGATGGTAAATGTATGTTGTAAAAGGTTTGTTTGGAAGCAGTTTCCAAAATCGTTTTGGTAACTTAAGTATGGAAAGTATGTAGAATGTGTTTTTATTTTTAAGGAAAAAGAGAGTAATTTTGTCCTAAGATAAAATGACTGGTTATAAAGAAAGAGCAAATTGTGGGAGAAAACCTGAATGAATACAGAAATTACAGAAGGTGTGCAGAAAAAGAATTTCTGTGGTCAGACTTAAGTACAACTTGATGGGTTTATCTATAAGGTTTTAAAGGCTTTAGTATCAAATAGTATACTGATACAATGTTTTATGTACTCAGAGGTAAGTAAAATCAAATGAGTTTATCTATAAAGTTTAAAGTCTTTATTATCAAATAGCATACTGATGCAAAGTTAAAATTTTGTCCTTTCTCAAAGTTTCTTAAATCATTGGTCTGTTTTAATTAAGGTTTATAAAGAATTTTTCTCTTGAATAATCAATATACCAAAAAAAAAAAAAAAAAAAGAAAGTCTTTTACCAAGATAACTTCTTATAATTTAACCTTATCATTTTCTTAGAAAAACAAGTCTTAGCACTCTTAAAGGAACCTAATGTTTAAACCTGCTTTCTTAAACTCAAATCCTGATAAGTAGCTTTTTATTTCAAACTATTGCAAAATATTTTTTCTTTCACCTTAAAAACAGTAAAGTAATAAAATAGTTGAGTTTATTTGATATGCTATAGTCTAAATGGAAAGTATGTGAAATTGTTCTAAAATTAAAAGGAGATTCTTTAACCCTCTTTTAATTAAAGTTGTACAAATAAAGGCTTCATCTGAATACTCAAAAAGTGCAGAAAATTCCTAAAAGTTTAACAATACTTATATGTCACAAAAACCACCTCTACCTAAAAATCAAGAGGTGGATGCTTTAACTCATGTTCATCTAATTTACCCCACCTCTACTGAAAAAGCAGCTCTCTAGCTACAGCATGAAAGCAGTCTTTATAAGCTGCCAGGGGTAATGCATAACAGTAAATTATGGTAAATTGAAATAACACAACTGTGGTGTGCAGCAGTACCAGATGTTGCTAACTTGCTGCAAAAAATTAATATCCAGTTATGTCACTATCACTTTGTTTTAAAACTTGCTAAAGCTCTCTTTAGTATCTCCATAAACAAGTCAAACCAGCTAACATTCTCCTGTCTATAAAAAGGCCAACAATAAACAAAGTTTAAATTGAACACCGTGAGTCACAGCCCCAGTTCCAATTAAAATGCTTAACAGCCAAATCAATGCAGGTATTAAGATTACAAATTAATGTGCTGCCCAACAGCCCCCTCCCAAAATAATAATTTGTTGTTGCCTATACTTCAAGCTATGCAAAATATAAAAAATAAAGTTATTTTGATCATGCTACTAACTTATATAACCTTCCTGGTTAGGAATCTTAAACCCCTAAGAAATAAAAGTTTTTTCATTTGATGGCTGCTAGTTAGAAGTCTTATTAATTTTTGTTGTTATATAATCTACTATAATTATGAATTATGTATACAGTGCTTAAATACTAATCAAAACTTTAAAAATACAATACTTTACATACTTAAGAAGTTTAATAACTTGAGAGTTACACATGAATATATATTATTAAATGTATATGTAGATCTCTTCTTTTGAGTTTAAACAATCTTAAAACTGAATGTATTAGGAAAAAACTTAGTGGATATTATTCAAAACTAAAAAAGAAACATCATGCAAAAAACTTTGTTAATCAACAAACCAATGCCCTACTAGTCAGAGCTATTCGTATTTCAAGAAAAATAATAAAAACTAGAACATAGCACATCAGGGATGTTTTATAAAAAATAAAAACAGATATACTGCATCCCACAGAGTGTTGTGTTCCTTCCTGAAGAGGCTGGCCACCCCTCAGGAATTAACACCGTGTTTGCAAATTGGCATCTATAATATCAAGTTCATTAACCTTGAACACAGTAAAAACAATAATAATAATCACTAGTCAGACCAATTAAAGCCGACCTTAGGAAGAAGTGCTTTACACAAATGTTTTCAATCTAAATTCTAGTGTCAGCTACTAATTCAAAACTTCCCAACATATACCTAAATGTTAATAAGTTTATAAGTAATACTGCTCTATTTATCTATCATTCTATAACTCTATTCAATATTAATTTAATATTTTAATTAATTATGTTATTCTTGTTTCTCACTCTATCAGTATAAACTTATTCAACTAAATATACATATTAGCATTTATCTTGTATGTATCCAGGTCTCTAGCCACAAATGAGTCAAATATATCAGTGTTCCTGCCAGTTAATTAAGCATGTGAATGTGTGTGTACATATTGTGAAAGGATTGAAAAATAACAGTTAAACCCTTGTTTATAAACAATCCTTTGCTTATTTTCTATTCCTTCAAATATTAATAAAACTTCACTAACTAATATCAATAAAATTTCCTGTGACAAAAAAAATTGCTCAATAGCCTTAACAGTACATACTTTAAATTTTTTTAATTGTAATAAAAACAGGCTCTCAACAGCTGAAAAACCTTTCTTCCCTCATCAGAAGAGTCATCAAATACAAGCTAAAATTATGTACAAAGAAATGTTAAGTGATGGATCTTAAAAAGGACTGTAACCTCATAACATGAGAAAGAGAGTATGCTTGTGTGCTTATTCCAACAGGCCTCTGGTGGCTGCCAGCAAAGAAAGCGAAGCTATACCATGAACTGGAAGGATTACCCATCCAACTCAATACCACAGATGGAGAAGATAACAATGGAGGAACAATGGAACTCCGGGACAAAACCATGCCATAACATTATCCAAATTCAGGGAGTAACTTGGGGGATTCTTAAACAATTAAACCTAAAAAAATCATTGGTATGTTTATTACTTTCATTATTTTAGCCATTATCATAGCCACCACTGCCACCACTGTGGCAGTTGCCTTAAAAGAGTCTGTTCAAACTGCTCATGCTGTTAATCAATCATGACCAATGTCACCGATGAGCTTTTAACTCAAACTCATATCGATAATAACATTCTTACCAAACTTGATGCTTTAGAAGCATCTAGTCTCTGGATAGGTGAAAATCAACAAGCTCTGCTTACTAAACAAGATTTGCAGCATGACTGGGAATGTGTTAAAATTTGTGTCACCCCTTTGCCTTGGAATAGCTCCCAACTTTCTTTGGGACAAGTTAAAACCTTCAAGGAGCCTTATCCTCCCATTTACAGCAAGAAGTACTGGCTCTCCAGGTATGCCTGGAACATCAACTATCTCCAATGCAACTTCTTACTCAGCAAAAATTGTTTCAAATATTTAGTGATAATTTGTAGTGGCTAAATCCCTCAAATTGATTTCATGGCTTAAACACGTGAATCTGGATAATATCCCTCATCAGAAAATTCATGGTTCTTGTTTTATTATCAATTCTTAAGTTAATCTGCCAGGCCCTTTCTTGAGTTCATCACGCTGAACAGAAAATCCTCGCCCTGACTGCTCCTTCATCTCTGTCTCCTACCACATCCATAAATCAAGAACAAAGAAACAAAAGAGGGGGAGACTTGGGAGCCCTTTGGTTAAAACACCTTTGAATTAATTTTTCACCTCAAGGTCTCCTTCCAATCCTTCCCACTTACCTCCCTATTTGCCTGACTCCATGACCCCTTTTGCTTCCTGTACACAGTTTTTTCTGGTTTTCTCCCTTCCTGTTATTCCTATCATAACCTGGAGATGTCCTGTACACATCCCACTGGTTAGGTTTACTTATGCCAGGAGCCTGTCATCCCGAGGTTGATTAGGCCTTCTAAGAGCTGGTGTCAAACTGTCTGTAGCCTGCCCAGTGTTGGGCCTTCTCAGAAACCTGGGTTCCCCAAAACTGGTGACCAGAACTGGGCCCCCACCTACAGGTGAGGAAATCCCAAGGCTGGTGCTGGTTATGGAGGCCAAGGAGGTATAAACTGTCAGAATAACACTTCACCCTGCTTGGCCCTGGATGGCTGGGAGCAAGATTCCTCAGTGAAGGAACAACCTAATACAGGCACAGTTGTCAAAGGGCCATCAGGAGAGAATTTGAGTGCCTACAGAGGTAGGACACTAACCCTCAACCTCCAAGGGAGTTCTCCTGCCACCATGGCTATATTGTTTCCCTTGCATAGCCCAGTTTGGAATCCAGATAGCAGACTTCTAACTGGCCTTGCTATTAATATTAAATTTTGTTTACCTTGAACTATCGGGAAGGGGACAGTTTTTATAAAGTATTGTGTCAGGACACTTTTCCCTCTTCTTTTTCTTTTTATTTAAACAGAAAAGGGAAAGATGTTGGAACCTTTAATCTTTACATCTAAGAAATAGCTTGGAGGCCTGTTTCTCTGCCCACACAGAATTCACCTTTTCAGTTTCTGCCATAAAAAGGAACTTTCCTGATTATCTTATCTTCCTTATCTCCCACCCTATCTCTTATGTATATCATTTAATGTTTCTGTAATCTTGCTTCCACATTATCAGCCTGGAAATTTTATGATGTGATTTACAACCCCCATACCTGCCTGCTCCCCTGCACCTGCACCCTGACTTTGACTGTAAAAAAAATCCTGAATAAAAAGTGTGCTGGGGATCAGCTCGAGAGAACAGCTTCTTCAGCTCTTCTTCCTCTGATCTCTCTCAACCTCCATGTTAAGATAATTTCAATGAACCATCATGGGCTCTGCTGCACAGACCCCTGCAATACTTTGCAGGATGGATTCGTGTAAAGTAGGCTGGGTATTTTATGATTTAATTGTTTTATTTTAAAATGGTACCTGAAGATCTGTCTGTGAATACACACTTTGAAAACACTGGAAATATACTGATATCAAAATTCCCTGAAATTGAAGTATTGGAAGAAAAAAAGAATGAGATATTTCTAGAGCTAGCTTCTAAATGAGAGCTAAGAAATTTACAGGCAAATGAAAGTTATGATAAAATTTCTTTGAAATCTATCAATGTAAATTAAAATACTCAATTAAACATCCAATAAGTGTAAGGATTTCCAATATACTTTTTACAATGAAAATTTTCTGATATTTGTTTACTTGATTTTTACAATGCAGTATTGCTCTATGCTGATCATTTTAATGTGATACTGTTTATCACTTTTTAATAATAGACAAGGAATTAGCAATCATACTCTGTATCTTATTGTCTACATTTTAAAATTGTGAAGTAAGTACTTTCTAAATACCCAAGAGGGAAAAGCAGCAAGTTGGCATCACTTTAACTGGGCACTCACCATCTCTCTCACAAAAAAAGGCTGAGTGTGGGCAAGATCCTGCCATGAGCTGTTTTGGGAACCCAGAGTAGGAGGCTTCAGGCATTTATCTGAAGGGAGCTAGACAAAGAGATAAATTCCTCAAAGTAAAACCCTGAGTTTCTTGTCCCATGGCTGGAAACTGCAGATGGTGAAGGCCCACCCTCAAGGCAAAAAGCCACGGTGACCCCTGACTCCCACTAGCCACCCAGTGAGAAGAAGTGTACTCTGAGTGAGGGAGGGTTCTGGTGAAGAGTGGGGAAGTGTTGCCTTTCTTTGGGTTTGTTTGCCTGGACCCCCTTTGAACTTCAAGGAACATACCAGCAGGCTTGAAGTGGCACCAGGAAAAGGGAAGATGTGAATCTGCAGGGGAAGCCTGATATCCCTAAATGCCCTACGATAGAGAAAGTTGCCCTGAGAGTGGCAGAGTCAGGTAATTGACTAGTCCTGCACTGAAAAACTATCAAAATTTCAACTCCGCTAAAGGAGGTGGGCAGTATGAAGCACTAAAGCTTCCAAGAGCCTATTTAGAGTCCCCTGGGAAGAGGAAGTGGTCTGGAAGAAGGTTCAGAGTAATTTCTCTCACATGCATTTGGATACCAGGGTCCCATTTGAATTTCAGAAGGGAACTCAACCTGGCCTGGAGAGATGATGGGGAATCCGCTCATACAGGCTATTGCATCCTGCCACCTGGAAGAAAAAACAATAAGAATAGAAAGGGGACAGAGACAGATAGGCATCTAAACAGCAGAAACCTACCCAATTGCAAACAGTCAAATCTGCCCAAGGGAGAGTGACTGGATAGCTTTCTGAAGAGCTAACAGACCCAAAGAGAAAGTTTAGCTCAGTGGAGGAGTTTTCACCTTGAATATACAAAGTCTCTAGTTCAATTCCTAGCTCCTCTTACAGTAGTGATCCACCAGGATATCAAACATCCAGCTGATACTTTAAGAAAGAGAGAACATATACATTACTTTTCTATTAGTTTCTCTTGGGTCTCTTATATTTCTTAAAAAAGGTTACTTTTTAAAAAATTTTAACTTAGTTTACTTGCTAAAACCCACTTCAAATCATGCAGAGAGCAGGCTGAGGTGTAAATGATTGATGAACAGGGGCAGCTTGAGAGGCTCTTCAAGTGCCAAGAGGTAACGGTGTTTCGCCTTAGTGTGTATTTGACTGCTTTCTTGTGTGTTTGTTTGTTTTTTGCTTTTTGTTTTTCTTCCCTCTTTCTTACCGCCCCCCCACCTTTTTTCCCTTTTTTTTTAAATTAGGTGCTGTTGGCTTGCTTCTTCTTTAATTTTGCCTTTTCTGTGTATATCAATTTTGTTTACCAATGCTATTTCTTTTCCTTCCTTCATTGATCTTCTGCTTTCTGTTGCTGTTCTTACATTCAATCTCTCTTTGTTTAGTCTTCAATTTTTCTGGTTTTCATTTCTATCTCATCTATCCTGTTTTCTTTCTTTTATTCACTTTTCTTTAATCTTTTCTTTTCTTTTTCCCTCTTTCAACATCATTCTAGCCTTTTAATTCATTCTATATACTTTTCTCTATTCTGTTACCCATTTCATTGTTGGCATTCCACTTTTTATTCCTGTTAATCTACACTGCTTACATGAGTTAAAAATTCATTTTCCAAGATCTTATATGGTTCTTCTTCTAACTTTTACTATTATTATTACTATTATCCTTCTTCTTTTCTTAACTATTTTGCTTTCTCTAGTCCTAATATTTTCCTTCAAAGGAAAGGCAACAGCAAGGAGCAGAATAAAAGGAACAAAGTGTCAAAGAGAAAACTTAACACACACACAAAAGCAGCAACTAAATAAAACGCTAAAGTAGAAAGAGAAGCTAATCAACTGAATAAACACATCAAGATAAAATGATGACCAGACAACAACAAAAATTACAAACCATACTAAGAAACAGGAAGAAATGGCCCAGTATAATAAGCAAACTAAAAACCAGGAATAGATGCAGAACATTGAAAAACTAATCAAAGCTGTCCAAACAAATGTCATGGACCAACTTAATGAAGTGAAGGAAGAGATTAAGGATATTAAGAAGACACTGCTAAAACATACTGAAGAAATTGTAAACATACATAAAATGGTAATGGATATGATGGTGATGAATGGCACAATCGATGAAACCAAAAATACCCTGGAAGCACATAACAGCAGATTTGAATAGGCAGAGGAAAGAATTAGCATTATGGAATACAGTACATCAGAAATCAAACAGAGAGCATAACAGATAGAGAATAAGATAGAACAAAATCCAGCAGGGACTAAAGGATTTGATGACAACACAAATGCACAAACATACACATTATAGGCATCCCAGAGGGAGAAGAAAAGGAAACGGGGGCAGAAGGAATGTTGGAGGAAATAATGGCTGAAAATTTCCCAACCCTATTGAGGGAGATGGATGTACATGTCCAGGAAGTGCAGCACACCCCATACAGTATAAATCCTAACAGGCCTACTCTAAGACAAATACTCATCAAAATTTCCAATCCTCAAGACAGAGAAAATACTGAAAGCTGTAAGAGAAAAGAGAACCAACACATACAAGGGCATTTCAATAAGATTAAGTGCTGATTTCTCATCTGAAACCATGGAGGCAAGAAGGCAGTGGTATGGCATAGTTAAGGAAGTATAGAAAACAATTTCCAGCCAGGAATTCTCAATCCAGCAAAGCTGGCATTGAAAAATATTGAAGACTTCAAAATATTCACAGATAAACAGAAACTAAATTATGCCAATAAGAAACCTGCCCTTCAAGAAATACTAAAGGGAGTTCTGCAGGTTGAAAGGGAAAAACAGGAGAGAGAGCAAGTTGGAGGAGAGTGTAAGAAAACTGAAAAGACAAAAAGAGAAAAAAAACAACATATGACATATATAAACCCAAGGAAAATATGGCTAATGTAAATAATTTCTTGAGGGTTATAACACTGAATGTTAATGGATTAAACTCACCAGTGAAGAGACATAGACTGGCAGAATGGATAAGTAAGTATGATCCATTTACATGTTGTCTACAAGAAACCCACTTTAGATCAAGGGACACAAGGAGGCTGAAAGTGAATGCCTGGAAAACAAACTTACAAGCAAATAATAACCAAAAGAGGGCAGGAGTAACTATACTAATATTGGACAAAATAGACTTCAAATGTGAAATTACCATAAGAGACAAAGACAGACACTATATATTAGTAAAAGTGGTAATTCTTCAAGAGGAAAGAACAATCATAAACATTTATGCATCTGACCTTGGTGACTCAATATACATGAGGCAAACACTGGAAAATCTAAGTGAAGAAATGATGTCTCTACAATTATTGTGGGAGACTTTAATACAGCATTATCACCATTAGACAGAACATCTCGATAGAGAATCAATAAAGAAACAAAGACTTTGAATAATACATTAGAAGATCTGGACCTAATAGGCATATAGAGAACACTACACCCAAATACATTGGGGTATATATTCCTCTCAAGTGAACATGGATCATTCTCCAAGATAGACCACATGCTAGGCCACAGAAAAAGGCTCAATGGATTCAGAAATATTGAAATTTTACAAAATAATATCTCTGATCACAATGGAATGGAGCTGGAAATCACTAAGTACCAGAGAATCAAATTGGACACAAAGATATGGAAGTTAAGCAACACGCACTTAGACAAACTGTGGTTCAAGGAGGCAATCTCAAAAGAAATAAGCAACTACCTTGAAACAAATGAAAATGACAACACAACGTATCAAAACCTACGGGATGCAACAAAAGCTGTATGAGGGGGAAATCCTTAGCCATAAATACATATGTCAGAAAAGAAGAAAGAGCTAAAATCAAAGACCTAACTGCACAATGGGAGGAATTAGAAAAAGAACAACATACTAACCCAAAGAAAGTAGAAAGAAGGAAATAACAAAGATTAGAGCAGAACTAAATGAAACAGAAAATTAAAAAGCACTAGAAAAAATAAACAAAACCAAAATCTGGTTCTTTGAGATCAACAAAATTGACAAACCCTTAGCTAGACAAAGAAAAGTAGAGAGAAGATGCAAATACACAAATTAAAAAAAAATGAGGAAGAGATATCACCACTAAATATCCAAGAGGTTATAAAACAGGGTGAAAATGCTGAACTCTCTTTTGTGGCCAAATATACTCATTTAAACAACATGATACATTTTGAAGAAGATGTGTGGTAAATTTACCATAGTGAAACTTGAAAAATTCTGTAGACTGAGGAGAAAAATAAAATGTGCAAAGATGGAAGTAAGGAAGGACACTTTAATCACCAAGTATTAATGCATAATTCCGGTAAAGCAAATATTAAAAAACAAGCAACAGGTTTAATTTTGTATCAATTCAGTAATATTCAACATTGGTGAATTTTATCAGCTAAGCCACTGAGTAAACATTTGGTAGTTAATAAAATTATCTGCCTAATATAATGAAAAATAAGGATATTACAGGAAACACATATAATAAGAAGTCTATTATAGAAATCAATTTTGACAAAATATTTTGCAATACAGTAGAAATTCATCTAGATATAATGGAAAATCAAATCAACATTGTTATTATTTATTAAAATCAGTTAAAATAGTAAAATATCTTTGTAAAGACAAAGGAATTACATATAAATAAATATTAATAAAATGCAAATTCTATATTTTTATACTTATAGTCTTTAATTCTAGATTTCCCACAAGTGAAAATTAAATAGTACTAATAATCAACTTTAACATAGCTAGATTTATCATTAAAATAGTAATATGAAATGAGATATCTTTAAGCTCTGAAATGCTTCAGGAAAACAAAATTAAATAAGTTAAAGTTAGCACAATTATTTTTAAATGAGGAGATTACTGCAACCTAGAAAAGCATATATGTGGGAGAACTAGGCAGTATGTTAGCCCTTCATTAAATATTGGAATCCATGCCTGATGGTGAAATGATACTTTGTGGAGGAGTAATGTTAGGTAGAATGCTTTTCTTTGATACTGTGTGCAGGAGAGAATGCTAACTAGAGTGATAACAATGGAACTCTGGATTCACACTGCCATAAAGAAAATGGAATGATTAGATTCTTAATTGAATATAATTGTTATGGAAATTGCTAAAAGGAGGAAAGAAAGGACACATCTGCATTTCTTATTAACCAAGTAAAATAAAAGAAAAGTAAGATATTATATGTGGTCTCATTCAGAATAAAAAAATTCTCCAAAGATCCTCAGAACTTTTCATTAACTTTATTACAGAAAAAATATTTAGGTATTTCTGTAATAAATTGGAAGATATCAGAAGTCATCCAAGTTCCCTGGTACATGAGGAGAATCATTATCTGCTGTGCAGTGTTCCAACCATTGGCAGATATAGAAGCTTTTTTAGAGAGGATGTCCTATTTATAATTTGATTATAGAAAATGAGGAAATAATAACTGAATGTATTCACTCAGTTTTAAAATGTAATTAAATGAATATTGGAAATGTGGCTGAATGATTGAAAGATTGCTGCATGTTGATCTCTTCATATTAAATACATTAATTTGCCTAGATTATTTTATCCTGAGAATGCTAAAGTATACAGTATCCAAGATGAAAATGGAAATATGTGCATTGATTGATTTTTAAAGACTGCCATTTGTTGATTTCCTATATCTTGATTTCCAGGTTAGAAGGCTTTCCTTGATGTCAAAGTTTGCATATTATTTGGCAATATTGTGGACATTCTTTATTTTGATTTTGCGTTATCTTTAAATTTTATACTTTGACTCTCTGGGAGACTGTAGCATGTAACAAGATATGAGCAACCTCACCACCATCACACAATTCATCCTTATGGATATCTCAAGCACCTGGGATCTACAAGTTGTGCAAGGTCTGCTATTCTTAGTGATTGATTTATCTGGGAGTCTTGACTGGGAATCTTCTGACTATTACTGTCATAGAGACCAATCCACATCTATACTCTCTGATGTATTTTTTATAGGCAATTTACTTCTAATGGATCTTTGGTACATTTCAGTTACTGTTCCCAAATTGGTTGTGAATTCTCTGTCAGGCAAATTCACAATATCTCTCACAGCATGTTACCCTCAAATATTCCTGTTTATCCTCTTTGGAACCACAGAGTTGGCCTTCCTTGTGGTGATGTCCAATGATTGCTATGTTGCCATTTGCCACCCTCTGCACTATGGACTTACCATCACCCCACATCTGTGCACACAGGCAGCCAGTGGCTCATGGGCAAGTGGGTTGGTCAATTCTGCCATCCACACAGGCACCATATTCAAGCTTCGTTCAAATGGCCAAATGTGATCTGTCAATATTTCTGTGAATATTCACAAATTTTGAGGATTTCCTCTTTAGATGTTCAGTTTTGTGAGTTTGTGGTCCTAGCTATGAATCTATGCATGGGCTTAATATGTTCTGTTTTATTGTTTATATCATGCATTAATATATTTTCAATGGTGCTTAGCATGCATTCAATGGAGGCCCATAATAAAGTCTTAATCACCTGCACTCCACACTTGGCCATTCTACTTATATTTACAATTTCTGAATTTATTGCCATCTTAGGTCCCATTGCAGGTGAAGTTTCTCTTAGCAATCTGCTCACAGGCATGTTCAATACCATGGTGCCCCGGTTCATAAACTCCCCTCATTTATAATCTATGGAACAGAGAGATTAGCACTGCTCTAGGCAGAATGTTTAACAGATGTTTAGAGACTCCAACCAGGGTTATCTGTGACTAAAAAATAAGTACAAACAAAATTTGAAAGGAATGTCATTTATATTTGATGTATGTTTTTAGGTTTAAATCTTTCCTTGTAAAATATCTAGAGTTATCTTCTCTGCTTATATTTGCTGTTTACATGTGACAGTCAGGTGTATATCTCTGTGTCATAGTTTTTCATACTCTATATTTGTGTAACTCATGTCTTCTTCTTGAAAATGGTTTTCATATTGTCAAAATGTTTTGGAAAATTATTATGATGGTTCAGAGGTAAAAACAATACATGGCATTATGTAAGACCATGCCTTATATGCTAGGAATGTAGAATAGTACAGCCTCTGTGGAGTACTGTTGGCAGTTCCTAAAGAAATTGAATATAGATTTGCCATATGACCAGGTAATACCACTACTGAGTATGTACCCAGAAGAACTGAGAGCAGTGACACCAACAGACATCTGCACACCAATGTTCATAGTGACAATATTCATTATTTCAAAAAGATGTAAACAACCCAGGTGTCCTTCAACTGATGAAAGAATTAAGAAACTGTGGTGTATGCACATAATGGATTATCATGCAGGTCTAAGAAGAAATGATGTGGTAAAGTATATGAAGACATGGATGAGCATGGGGGACACTATGCTGAGTGAAGCAAGCCAGTCACAAAAAGACAAATACTATATGTTTGTGCTACTATGAATGAAATATATTGTATAAGCTCATAGAGTTAACTTGAATATGGGTCAGAAGAAAATAAAATGAGAGTAGATAAGGGAAAGCTGATGGTTAATCTGTGCAGAACTGGTCAAAATGTTGTTTGTGAATATTTGGAAATGAATAGAAATAGTGAAAGCACATCATAGTGTTTGTAATTAGCAGCGCTATTATAGATATGATAGTGTTTGAAAGAGAACATCTAAGGTCCTATATTGCTAGAAGGAAAGCTAAAAAATGTAACATGGGACATCATGTAAACTATGAATATAGGTGCTATTGCATATCTAATCTCTTTTTACAAAATATAAATACAAATAAACTAGATGGACAGAAACAGAATAGCAGCTATGTACAGCAGGGGAAGTATAGAGCAATTGAGAGGTGATGAGTTTTTTGCTTTTTAGTTTGTTGTTATTGTTATTATTATTGAAGTAATGAAAATTCTCTAATAATGATTGAAGTGATTAATGCACAACTATGTGATTAGAACAAGTGTCATGGATTGTACACTTGGATGCACTGTATGATTTATTAATATGTATCAATAAAATTGAATGGCACTGATTGATAAAAACTATCTTTCCCAATGTCTGAGTCTCTTAGAATCTTGCCAAACCTCTTTCTTCTCTGTCAATTCATTCTCTTCTTTCTTTTCTTTCATGGCAAAGATCATGTAGTTACCACTCCCAGACCACTCTTTCATCCCCTCCCACACTTTGGTACTTTAAAATTTTTCCTTTTAATTTCATTATTAGAGTTGTGCAGTTGTAGAACAATCATACAGAAATTAGAGGATTCCCATATACCACCCTATTATTAACAGTTACAGTTTGAATTGGTATGGAATATTTGTTATAATTGTTGAAAGCACATTTTTAGAATTGTCCTTTTAATTATATTCTATAGAATAGCTTCGGATCCACTGTGTAATGCAGTTCATAATTTTTTTAAAAATTTTTATTGTTTTTACCATATATACAATCTAACTTTTCCCTTTTTATAAGGAGTTTTATTGAGATATATTTTCACACCATACAATCCATCCAAGTGTACAAAAAATGGCTCTCAGTAAAATTACAGAGTTGTACATTCATAACCACAATTAATTTTAGAAAATATTTTTTACCCCAAAATGAAAATAAACTATATGACTTAGCTGCAACCTCTCAATCCATCTGTCCTTCCCCAGCCCTGCAGAACCACTAATCTAATTCGGCCTCTACAGATTTATTTATATTTACATTTTATACAAATATAATCATTCAATATATAACTTTCTGTATGGTTTATTTCATTTAACATAATGATTTTTAATTGTTGTGATTATTTTTTAAATTAGAGAAGCTGTGGGTTTATATAAAATTATGTACAAAACTAAATTTACATTATTTGTTATATAACAATTTGTGCCTTTGTTATGATTGATGAAAAAATTAAAATATTTCTAACCATAATCCATAGTTTCATAAGGTATATTTTTCCCCATATGGCACCCTATAATTAACACCTTGTAATAGTGAGGCATATTCATTATAGTTCATGAAAGACCATTCTTACATTTAGACTATTTACCACAGTAATCATCCACCACTGGCTTTACTGTATTATACAAAACCATGTTTTATCTTCTAGCTTTCCTTCTAATAACATATGATTGTAAATTTCTGCTTTCTACTACTACACACATAACTCAGTGCTGTTATATATTACACTCACAAAAATGTGATGCCATCACTTCTACACTTTTCCAAATATTTGCAACCAACCTAAATAGAAATTCTGCACAATGTAAGAATCAGCACATTTTCTACCCTCTTTCTATCTCCTGGTAACCTATATTCTATATTCAAAACCTATGAATTTGCTCATTATAATTAGATCATATTATTGAGATCATACAATATTTGCCTTTATGTATCTGACTTATTTGATTCAACATAATGTCCTCAAGGTTCATTTATGTTGTCACTTGCATAAGAACTTCATTATTTCGTATATTTGAATATTATTCCACCATATGTTTATAGCACAAAATTGTTTATTCAGCATTTGACAAAAACTTGCGTTGCATCCATCTTTTGGCAATTGTGGATAATGCTGCTATGAACATCGGTGTGCAAATGTATTTTTTGCATCCCTACTTTAAGTTCTTCAGGGTATATAACTAGTAGCAGTATTGCTAAATCATATGACAATTCTATACTTTGCTTCCTGAGGAATCACTAAACTTTTACAGCAGTTGCATTTTACATGTGCAATAACAGTGAGTGATTGTTCCACCTTCTACACATCCTCTCCAACATCAATGTTTTCTGTTTTAAAAATAGTGGTCATACTATAAGGTGTGAGATGATATCTCATTGTGGATTTGAATAGCAGTTCCCTAATAAGTAGTAATTTGAGCATTTTTTTCATCTGCTTTATAGTCATTTGTATTTCTTCCTTGAAAAAGATGTCTATTCAAGTCATTTGTCCATTTTGTAATTGGGTTTTTTGTTCTCTTAATATTGAGTGGTGGGATTTCTTTATATATTTTGGATATTAAAAACTTATCAGATATGTAGTTTCCAAATATTTTCTCCTATTGAGGTGACCACCTCTTCACTTTCTAGACAAAGTCCTCTGAGCTACAAAAGCTTTTAATTTTGAGGAAGTCCCATTTCTCTATTTTTTTCTTCTTTTGCTTTTGCTTTCATTTTAAAGTCTAAGAAATTATTGCTTAGCACAAGAACTTGAAGATGCTTCCCTATATTTTCTTTGGTACTTTTGTAGGTCCTGACTCTTACATTTAGGTCTTGAACTCATTTGAGTTAATTTTTGTATAAGGTGTGAGGCAGGGGTCCCCTTTCATTCTTTTTAATAAGGATATCCAGTTCTCCAACACCATTTGTTGAAGAGAATCTTCTATTTCTATTGAGTGGACTTGAAGTCCTTGACAAATATCAATTTGCCAAAGATGTGAGGGTTGATTTCTGAAAACTCAGTTCTATTCCATTGGTCAATATATCTATCTTTATGGCAGTACCATGCTCTTTTGATAATTGTAGCTTTATAATATTCTTTAAAGTCATGAAGTGTGTGTCCTCCTACTTCATTCTTCTTTTTCAAGATGATTTTGGCTGTTCAGGGTCCATTACCCTATCAAACAAATTTAATAATTGGATTTTCCATTTATGAATAGTAGGCTTTTTGTATTTTCATTGGGATAGAGTTGCATCTGTGAATCAATTTGGGTAGAATTTCCATTTTAATGATATTTAGTCTTCCAATCCATGAACACTGAATGCCCTTCAATTTACTTAAGACTTTGTTTTTAATATTAAGCAATGTTTTGTAGTTTCATGTGTACACATCTTTTCCATCGTTGGTTAAATTTCATCTTAGATATTTGATTCTTTTGGTTTCTATAGTAAATGGATTTTTTCCCTTGATCTGCTACTCAGATTGCTCATTACTCATGTATAGAAAAACTACTGAATTTTTTTGTTGATCTTATGTCCAGCCTCTTTGCTTGATCCTATTTCCATTTGTTCTATTTATGAGAGTGTTGTATTGAAGTCTCCAACTATTATTTCAGAGATGTCTATGTCTCCTTTGCTTTTGCCAGGTTTTGCCTAATATATTTTAGGGTACCCTGGTTAGATGTATATTTATTTTTGATTGTTATTTTTACTTGGTGCATTGTCCTTCTTATTAATATATGATGCTCTTCTTTGTGTCTTGTAAGAATTTTTCATATAATGCCTATTTTGTCCAATATTATTTTAACTATTCCATATCATTTTTTGGTTACTGTTTGAGTGAAATATCTTTTTCAAGACTTTCTCTTTCTACTTATTTGTATCCTTAGGTTTAAGGTGATCTCTTGTAGATAGCATATAGATGGATCATATTTTTTCATCCATTCTCCCTATCTGTATCATTGATTATGAAGTTAAATCCATTAACATTCAATGTTATTACTGTAAAGGCGGAACTTACTTCAAACATTTTATCCTTATTTTTTTTGAATAGTGTTCCTTTTTTCTTTAAAACATAACATACATACAAAATGTGCATAAATCACTAATCTATTTTAATCAACATTATTGGGATATAATTTTAAGTATATATTTGGTTTTGAAAAATGTAAACATATTTGCAATCAATATCACTATTAAGATAATATATCATCTCCATCACCCCAAAATTCTTCTTGACCTTTTACAGTCAACCCTCCCATATCCCTGGCCCTAGGCAACCAATGGTCAGCTATACTCAATATAGATTAGTTATACCCTTTTTGAATTTCAAATAAATGGAATAATACATTGTATACTCTTTTGCTCTGTTTCCTTTACTTAACATAATGCTTTACAGATTCAACCACATTATTATGTGAATCATGAGTGTATTACTTTTTATTGCTAATTAATATTCCATTGAATGGTAAACAATTATGTTTTTAGGTTCACTGATCCTTTCTTTTGCAGGGTCTAATCTGTTAATCTGCTGTTAAATTCATTCAGTGTATTTTTATTTCCAATCTTGTAATTTTCATCTCTAAAAGTTTCATTTTGTTCTTTTTTTAATAACTTCTTTCTCCTCCTTTTGTTAAAGTTTTCCTTTGAACATATTTATATTAGCTGCTTTAACATCCTTATTTGTTTCCAGAATTTCTGTCTTTTCTGAGTTTGCTTCTATTGATTGATTTGTATACTATTTCTGCGTGACATTTTCCTTCTTTGCAATTCTACAACTTTTATTTAGATCATGGATATTGAGACTTTTTCTTATCATTGAGTGCTGGACTTTGTTGTCTTCTTTTAAAAACTTTTTTTGACATGCAGTTAGGTTACATAAAGATCAAGCTTTCAAGACTTATTAAGTTTTGTTGGAGCAGGGTTAGAGTAACTTTATTCTAAGGCAAAGTCTCTCAACAGCAGACCTGTTGAAATTTTGGACCAGATGCTCTCCTGTGCATTGATTTATGTTTAACAACATCTCAACCTCCACCAGCTGGATGACTATAGCACCTCATCCCCAATTGCAAGAACCAAAAATGTCTGCAGACATTGCCAAAAGTCCCCTGGAGAACAAAATCATCCCCTGTTGAGAAGCATTTCTGCTATTCTACACTCGTCATGTTAGGGCATGATCTTTCTCGGTGTCTGCCACATGCCCTAGGTGTTCAGCAAGGATTCCCTAGTCTTAGTGATCAGAACTTGAATGTTTCCAGTCCTCTTTGAACTATGAAAATTGTTTGGCTTAGAGCATATGGTTATCCTTTTCCCAGCCTTATATTTTCTCACCTGGGATCTATTCAACAACAGACCTGAAGGGAATCTTGTGCAGATTTTTGAATTTCTTTAACTATGTAACTTCCCCCTCTCTGGTTCTCGGCCCAACAAGTTCCAACCTTCTCCACTACCCAGAACTTCAATTTCTGTCTCCTTATCTCAGAAAGAATGCTGTACTTTTGTTTTTATACATCAGACCTTATTATCTCTCTTTTAACCTTTTTATTTACCTTTACTAATAATCTTCATTTCTACAGTCTCCTCCATCCCTCTCTCTCCTGTTTTTTCCTTTTTCCTTGCAGACTCTCTTTAGTATTTCTTAAAATGCAGGTCTTTTGATGATGAACTCTCTCAGTTTCTGTTTATCATTGCATATTTTAAAATCCCCCCACATTTGTGAAGAACAGTTTTGCCAGATAAATAACCAATGGTTGGCAGTTTTTCTATTTCAGAATCTTAAATATATCATACCATTGCATTCCCACCTGCACAGGTTCTGATGATGAATCAGCACTTAATCTTATTGAAGTTCTCCATTATGCAATTAATTGATTTTCTTTTGCTGCTTCCAGGATTTTCTGTTTATCTTTGACATTTGACACTCTGATTAACGTGTATCTCAGTCTATGTCCATGAAATTTTATTCTGTTTGGAGTGTATTGGGCTTCTTGGACATGTATATTTATGTCTTTCACAAGAGTTCAGAAAATTTTGGTCATTATTTCTCCAAATACTTTTTCTGCCCTTTTTCCCATCTCTTCTCCTTCCCGGATGCCCATGATGTGTATGTTTGTGTGCTTCATGCTGTTGTTCAATTCCCTGATACCCTGTTCAGTTTTTCCATTCTTTTATTTATCTGTTTTTCTGTCTGAAGTATTTTGAATGTCCTATATTCTTCATTCTTACAGTTTAAATCTGCTGCTCTATGCCTCTATCATATTTGTAATTTCTTCTATTGTGACTTTCATTCCAATAATTTCTTTGCATGCTTTCAAATTCTTCTCTATGCTCACCTAGCTTCTTCATATCTTTTATCCCTTTAGCCATCATTTCCTTCATCTCCTTGAATTGATTTAGGAGATTTGTTTGAACATCCTTGCTTAGTTGTTCCAAATTCTGCATCTCCTCTTATATTTTATTTTGTTCCTTTGTCTGCGGTATATTGTCCTGCTTCTTAATATTGCTTGTAATTATTTGCTGATATCTAGTCATCTGATTTTCTTGATGAGTTCACTCTGATTATCAGTTTTACTCCATCTCTTTCTTACCTAGGTTTATTATTGATTGGTTTTGGGTTAAGCCTGTTTTTGACACTTGGTTCAACTTATTTTAGACCTTTCACATTTCCTGTGTTTAACTGTTTCAGATTCATTCAACACTTCTAAATGTGATTTTTGTTTTAGGTATACAGTATAATTTTTAATATTGCTATGTGTGCTCAATTGCTTCACCCCCAAGAGAAAACTTTTCTTCTGATTATCTTGATTTGTGTTTGTTTTTATTTTGCTTATATAACTTTTTTTCTCTGTCTCTCCCCTTTTCTTGCCTCTAGCTGCTTTTGTCTGGAAGGAAAATTCTGCAAGGAGGGTCATCCCAGGTAGGACTTTCTCAAATCAGCATTCCCCAGCCAAATAAGGACCAGGGACTCATAATGAAGGTGCATACGAGTTCTAAATGACCCTGGGGAGAGGGTCAAGAAAGGCAACAAAATCCTTTTTGTCAGCTCTCTGAAGCTGTATTTTCTTGGCCTTCCCATTATATTGTGCTCTTTGGTAAACTGTTCCTGGCAGCCCTAAGGAGGAAATGTGGCATTTCAATCTCCACTGGCTCTGCCCCCTGCTATGGGTGGTGTTGAAACAATGGCCTCAGCAGTCCCTGTCTATTGCCAGCTAAAAGATTGGTTTTGAGCCAGGACACAATGATCCAAACTCTCAGATCAAAAGTTGTGATCAGCTCTTGGCTGTGCTCTGCCATGTTCCCAGAGAGGAAGACCTCCACTTCCCTCTCCATCCACAGCAGTCAGCCATGGTCTGGACTCAAGGTAACTCTTTTAGAGGGTGGGAGATGGGCACTGGTTGCTGCCATGGACTGGGTCACTCAGTTTCTATCACATCTTCTCAGTCTCCCAATTCTGCTCTTCCCTGTGTAGAATACAGTGCTTCCCTGTCCTCTGGTGCCCCAGAGCAATTGTTTAAAATAGTTTCTGCCTGTCCACTACCTGTTTTTGGAGGAGGAGTGAGTCCCATAGCTCCCTAATCTGTCATCTTTCCCATAATTTCCTTCTCATTTTGTTTTGTTTCTACCTCGGACTTCACTTTATCCTCCAACCTCTTCTGATAGTGACTTCTCATCCCGTACAATTAAGTTTATGTATTACATTTTCCAAATATTATCTTGATATATTACCTGCCAATATCTACATTCCTTCCAAACATCCCTCTGAGTTTGGTACTTTTACTCTTTGTTACCAGAAGCTTGCTATCATATTATTATAAATACTTGAACCAAAATATAAAAAATGTAAATTGAAATGTACTTACCTCTTCTCACTATACTGTAAAGACAAAACCTATACCAGAAAATTACATAGAGTAGGTTTGGTAAGAAAAAAGTAAGATCGGTGGACAAAAGATTTCCCTATATTATGGATTCTTTTATTGAGACTGGATTATCCACATAAACCAAGGACAAAGAATTTCATATACCCATTTGCTATGAATAACCATACATTAATTTGCCTGAGAGAATCCAGAATTAGCCCTGATAACTCAGTATACAGTCCAGTTAAGTGTTTTCAACAGATTAAGATTTCCCTATTATGATACAGAGAAGATCAGCATATATCTCCCTAATAATAAGTGAATCCTTTCTCTTTGTCCTACCCACTTTCTTTAGGCATAAAGAATGTGTCTTAATGCCAGTATGCTGAGTACATCCAAAGTTGAAATGATAATCCTACTTTAATATTCAATATTACTGGAAGACTCTATAACAAGATTCTTCAGACACATGGACTTTTGACTCTTCTAATTTGAAGGACAATGTCTGCTCAATAGCAGTTTCCTCAGTGCAGTCTTCATATCTTTATTTCTTAGACTGTATATGAATGGATTCATGGTGGGTGGCACCACTGTATAGAACACTGACAACAGCAAGTAAAAGGCTGATGGAGATTTATATAGGCAAAGAATGCAGAAAATAGAAAGAGAGTCACAACAAGGAGGTGAGGAAGGCATGTGGAAAAAGCTTTGGCCCTGCCTTCTCTGGATAGCATCCTCAGCACAGTGGAGAAGATGTTAATATAAGAAATATCAATGAACATAAAACAGGCAAAATCTAATACTAGGTTGAGACCAATTACTACTAATTCTCCACTGTTATAAAAACAAGCAAGGGAAAGGAGTTGAGGGACATCACAGAAAAATTGGTGAGCAAAAAGAGACCCACACATGGGTACTGAGAAGGTGGAAGCTGTGTGCAGACTTGCATTGAGACTTCCACTGACCCAGAAAGAAGCAGCCATCTGTACACAGGCACCATAGTTCATGATGATTTCCTATTGGAGTGGGTGGCAGATGGCAACATAGCAGTTGTAAGACATCACTGTGAGGATAGCTACTTCTGTACAGGCCAAGAAGAAGAAGAAAAATACCTGTGAAATGCACCCCAGGATGAGATGGTGCTGTGATCAGTCAGAGAGTTAGCAATGTATTAGGGAACTGTGATGGAAATGAAGCAGAAATCCAGAAAGAACAAGTTCTTCAGGAAGTAGTACATGGGGGTGTATAGTCGGTGATCTCTGATGATTAGCATGATGTTGTGAAGATTCCCTAGTAGAGCTGCCAGGTAAATTACCAAAAACAGTATAGCCTGTAAAATTGAATTTCCCAAACATCAGAAAATCCCATGAGGAATAATGTGGTCTCAGAGGTGAAGTTGTCCATTTCTCTGGACATTTAATCAATTATTCCTAAAAATAAAGTGAGCAACTTGAGACTAAGGTGAGGTTATTTACTGTTTTTCTAATTTGTGCAAATCCCCTTTCTTCAAGTCACATGAGACTAACCACACAATGTTTTTACTGTGGTAATTTAATCCCAATTTTCCACATTAGACAGGAGACTGTAAAGGGATATCAATGCCAAATCTGCCACCTTGAAATTTTATTTAGATTAAGGCCCAAATTTCATTCCTTACTTAATTAAATTTTGCAATGTGTAGTGAAAAGGGGTATTGAGTTTGGAGCAGGCAGTCTAAGTACTATTTTCAGCCTATCCATTCCCTCGCTTTGTGATCTGGGATGAATCATTTAAGTATCAGTTTACTCTATTTATATTGTGAACTTTCTCACGGGACCATTATTCCAATTCAATTAAATAATGTAGATAATGCCTAGCATATTTCTTGGACAAAAAGGGACCATCAAACAACATTTATTCTATTTATTACTTCTTTCTTTCTTATGCCAGTAAATGGAAAAATTGTGAAAAGTTTGAAATTAGGAAAAATAAAATCCAAATCCTGTTTAGTGCATTGGGTTAACTTTTCTTTTTATTGTTTTTGAGCTATTTTACAGTTCTGGGAGTTGTAGAAAACAATTATTTATGCAAGTAATTATTTTTCAAGTAAATGAAAATTAATTGTGTTTGGCATAATGCAAATTATTATTGTTTTCTACATGGATAAATTTTACATCTATTGGAAAATTCATTCTGTCATTCTTTAGCTGCCCTTATATGCATGGTAATTTGATTTCTCTTCTGAATGAGCTCTAATATCTTGCTTATACTCTCATTAATTAATGAGTTAAATGAAATTGTTTGCATAGTTTTTAATATTTGCATAAAAGCTGTAATTGTATCCTTTTGAAAATTATCATTTTATAACTGATATATAGTAATCTGTCATTTACACTCAGAATTTATGAAGGAACCTGAGCTATCCTATAAAAATGCATTTAGGTAATTTATTACAAGCATAGACAGCAGAAATCTACCATATATTCTTTGTCTTTTTGTTTTATTTTGTTTGATAAATCCTGAGTATAACTTTGGTAGTCACTTCAATGCAGATCTGAATTATTTGAATCATGCAGCAAAATATTTGCATCCATTTACAATGCATTAGAAGATTTTACTTTCTCTGTGGGTTTACCAGTATCACTGCTGTGACCTTTAGGGGGCTGATGCAGTAAATCACAAGTGTTTAGCCAAATCTCCTACTTAATTACCTGGAGTAACAAACTCTCCATAACCTTAGCTGCTTGGCCAGATTTCCTTTTCCTCCCAGTGTTCTTCCAGCTGCCCTTAGCCTTCACCACCCTTCCTGTTGTCACTCAGTGGGTTGCCACATCATTTACATGTCTGAGAATAGTACATGGTTGCAATATTTCCCCACCAAATTGTTCTCTTCTCACTGTCTTTTCTTTTCCTTCCCTCTTGTCTTGGAGGAAGAGTGGCTCTTTCCTAATTTCATCATATAACTAACTGAAATATCAAGATTATGCACAGCCTATATCACCTTATGCTTGAGCTACCTCAAATATCCAATATGAGTTGTGGCAAATTGGTGTGTAGTGCAGTATTATATATTCATAGCACATGTTGAGGTTATTTAATAAAACTCATTGAATTCAGATACTCTTAAGTGTGACACTTTATGCAGTATCCCATTAGAAATGGGATTTGCCAGTATTTCCAGGTCTTAATCTGTTAATGTATCACTCAATGAATGAATGACTTTCCCTGAAGCATGTTACTGATTTTTTATCTAAATTTTTTTTCTTGTTCTTGGTACTGTTTCTGCATCTGAGGTTTTGCTTTCTGATATTCCCCTCTTTTCTACATTTTGAATAACATTTATATAATCACACATAAGTTCAGCAAAAAATGTTTGTGTTTATTATTTATAACTGTGTGGGCTCTATGGGAGAAATACTGAAATGTATTATTCTACAAGAAAGTTATTACATATAATCATAAAATAACAAAAATACAAAGCAATGTAGTGAGTGGTAAGCACAGACTTAGAAAATAAGTAGCATTCAGCTTTTCAGTGTCTATTCTATCTGGGGCACTATCTTTCCTAGTTCTTATCCAAAAAAAAAACATTTTTATACAATCTGTAGTTTTCTGTGTATCATTCAAATTCCTGCCACCATATAATTCATATATCCTGAAAGGGTGTTTAATGCCTTCTACCTTCCAATTCGAATCCCTCTATAATCCCTCTGATACTTTCTGTCATCAAGCTTGCCAAACATCAAACAAAAAAAAAAATAAATATAGATTTTAAATGACCTTCTATTATCCAAGGTCAATGTGAGACTTCTCTGTAAGTCACCTTGGAATTTACAACAAATGACTGCTTTTCTCTATACTAGGATCTTCTCTTAGGCCCACAAATCCCTAGCCCAGTTATTCTCAAAGTGAGTTACAAGGCTCAGCAGCATCAGCAGCACCTGGGAACTTGTTATAAAAGCAGATTCTTGCATAGGAACTCATAGCTAAAGAACAGAAGGCATAGGGTGAACCTTATTGACATGCATTTTGATGATTTCTCCATGTGACTCTTATGCACACCAAAGTTTTAAAAGCCACTGCCTTAGAATATCCTGTTCTCTATTTCATTATGCATAAAATGTCTTTGATTTACCAGCAGCTTTTTGTGTTTTAGCTCTTAAAGTCAAGGTCACCCAAAATTATTTTTGGTTTTCTTCTGTTCTAGCTCTGAACTCTCTTTTGGAGATTTCAGCATCAAAATTAGCTCTTAGCAATTAGAAGTTGTATTACAACTTTTCTTTAAAGATCCTGCATTTCCATGTTAGTGATTTTTTAAAAATGTTGTTCTACTATATTGTTTATTTAAAATTATAATAGGCATAGGAGTTGATGTTTATTAGGCCAAATTAGAACAGGCAATATGTTCCTCAGGAATCCTAAAGGAATTAAGGGGGATTTGATGTAAAAATGTGGCAAAAATAAAAAATTACCCTTGAAATGGGGGGACTAGTTTTGATGTGTAAAATGAAAGAAAAGGTCATTTAAGCCTGGAAACACAGTGGGAAAAAAGAAAAGCCTCAGCAGCCTGAAAGGTGTAGAGATAGAATTTTCTAGGAAAGACTCAAAAAACTGGTCTGTGTAAGAGGGATGGGAGAGTAGAGGGGCACAAGCAATGGCCTCAGAGGTTTAGTTTTCACCCATCCAGATTGAGAGCAAAGGATGTTTCAGTATCTAAAGGTGGAAGGCATAATGGAGGTGAAATTAACTGTTCTTTGGAAATGCAGTTATTTGTGAGGCAGAGAATAAGGTCAAGATATTATTCTAATAGTATAGCTGTTTTATAAAAGGAGACCTGGAATGAGTGGTCTCAATAGATATTAAAGAGAAAGAAAAGAAAAAAAATAACTTATGGAAACTAAAGAGAATGGATAGAAGGATTTAATGTATTATAATGTATTGTTGAATGAATGAAAATGTAATAAAGGTTAGAGTAAAATTCTAGATAAATAAGCATGGTTATAAATTTTCACAATTTTGCTTCCAAACTGGGATGGAGGTAGAATGTGCTTGTCTGTGTAGCCACTCTCCTCTTCCCCTTTCTCACCAAGGCTCACCTTTTCCAGGCTGGCCCATGTCCTAGACACCAACATTATACCTTTTTGCTAATTAGGGCTTCAAAGAGGTGTTCTCAAACTCTGCAAGAGAGTCTTCTGACCTCAGAGAGGATGAACAACATTATAACTCTCAAAATAACTTGTTTATGCAGCCTTTATCTTTAGTTATGAAATACAATTAAAACATTATGGAGAGTGGAGGTAACTCAGTGGTTGAGCTCCTGCTTCCCATGTATGAGGTCCTGGGTTCAAAACCATTACCTCAAAAAACAAACAAATAAACAAAAAAAACACACCATTGTGACTGGATTTAACAAAATTCTTGCATCATGGTTAGTCTGTTAGACCTAGTTTATAGGAAAGAAAAAATTATCCTTCACCTGAGAAACCCCTGCAGACTTCAAATGGGGTGACTCAACCAGGCTTTGATGCCTGGGCTCAGAATAGAGCTATGCTTGCCTCTCTTCCCTTCCCTGGAGCTGCCACTGGCAGGAAGACCCCACACCATGTTTGTGAAAACAATGGCGAAACAGTAGTCCATCTCTGACCAACTCAATACATTAAGAAAAGTTCACTATTATATGGATTTATGTAATCTGTTAAAGCAAATCAAAGTCAAAATGAGAGTTGGTTATGTTTCTTATATGTTGATATGCCACTGAAAGTTCTCTAGGGTCTCAGATAATTTTGTTTTTGAGCCATTGACTTCTTCTCTTTTAAATAGTCAAAGGGATATGTATATGGATCAAGTCTAGCAAAGCTTTTTTAACATGAGGATGTTATCCAGTACACCAAGATCCCTGGTCTAATCCTTCCAAGTACAACGGGTTGTTGTTTTATTTACTTTAGAGTAAGAGAAGCTGAGAATGTATATCTTTTGATGGTATGATTAAAGGCAGGAAAACTTCACAACTTGAGTAATACCCTAGTGAGAAAGTGACAGAACTGACTAATCACC
Source organism: Cabassous unicinctus (assembly GCA_029593785.1). Classification (NCBI taxonomy): domain Eukaryota; kingdom Metazoa; phylum Chordata; class Mammalia; order Cingulata; family Chlamyphoridae; genus Cabassous; species Cabassous unicinctus. Next base: position 35,657 of record JAQZBX010002739.1, on the reverse strand, counting down.
TTGTAAAAGTCATATTCTATGATATTCCCATGCATTCTTTAATATAATTTACAACTATGCTCAAAACAATCCATGATACTCCCATTATGCAGAGGTATCTGACCTGTAGATAGCTTAAGGAATTAGCTCAGGTCACATGGTAGATGCATGGTTGAGTCAAGATTTGAACCCAGCAAGCCTCATTCTATGAATAAACCCCAAAATTGTCATCACTATGCCAGAATGTCTGTTACAATTGTATGGACTGAGACACACTGACCTGTATCTCTGGATAGATCATAAAGTGCAATTGCCGAGGTGACACATTGACCCTCCCCTCCCCAGCAAGGTGCTTCTCCTTGTTTAGCAGACCTCAAGTCCCGATGTTTCTTTGTTGCTCTAGTGGATGGGATACACAAAAGTCCAGCAGCTGGCAAAGAGGTGGCACTGTGGGCTCCCCTTTTTTCTCTTCTTGTAAGTTTCCACAGGATAAGCTAAGAGCTAATGTCCATTCCATTCTTACATTGTCCAGCTTACTTATGCTACCTCTTCTGAGCTTAACAGCAAACCTAATATAACCATTTGAAAATGAGAAAATGAATACTTACAGCATTGGAGACATTAGACTAGAGTTGCAAAGCAAAGCAGGTATCAGACAGGCATGCAGACCAAGGGCTTAGCCAAACTCATTCAGCTGCAGTACCCTCATGATATTACACATCATAAAACAGAGTTGACTAAGAGTCATGGGTTGCTTGTCTATGCTTCTTCCTTATTTTAAAGTAAGCCTCCTTAAGTTGGGTAAGGAAATACCCTGGAAATAGAACTAAATTACCCAGCACATTTGTTCTTAGAAGGAAAGGGACTTTACAGGCATAACCTCATTCATTTTCAGAGATGCAAGGAAATCTCAAAAGTGCAGGTTATTTCAGCTCTGTACTTGGGGCCAACATTCTTCTGCAATATGACTGGAGATATATAACCCCTCATTGTTTTGATGAACATATTTATAATTGTGAGAGAGGCTAAATTTTAAAAAGTGTATGAGACATTGTTTTAAAATTTATATGACAAAATTTCATAGCTTTTCAATATTTTCATTGAGGCTTTTGTTCCTAAGTATTAAGGAATTTTGACTGTCTCATGCTTCCCATATATAAAAAGGTTATGTGTTTACTTTATTGGTGATAATATATTACCCATAAAATTTTATTGAAACTAATCAAATATCCCTTTGTTTTATGGCAATGGCTTTATAGTCTTGCTTGGCAAGGTTTGTTTTTCCTTTAATACATTTTTGGATCATGCTATCTAAAATGAAGATATAACTTTCTAAATCTTTCAAACGTCCAGTCTTTGTCTAAAAATCACTCAGGAATATTTTTTCCAGCATAGCAGCACGTTACAATTTTTCTTAGATACTTTTCAAAAGGATTTAAGGAGAAGCAGATGTGCTTTAAGGAGTTGAACTTCCACCTCCCACATGGGAGGTGCCAGGTTTGGTTCCAGGTACTTCCTGAAAAAACAAAAATGAACAAGCAAAACAAAACAACACAAAAAATGATGTGGCTCAGTGGTTGAGCACTGGCTTCCCACATTCAAGGTCCGAGGTTCAATCCCTGGTGCCGGGCACCTCAAAAAAGTAAAATAAAATAAAAAGCAGGGGGAGGCATTTAAGTATTCATTTGACCTAGATTGAATGCATTCTTCCATTGTATTTAGAGAGTAGTGGCCTAATTATATGTCAATGACAATTACTTTACTTATATACTTTTATTAAGAATCAACTATTAAATTATTCTATTACTTCAATAGATTAATTTTAGTTATCCAAGGTAGGCAATAATAGTCATGTAAGAAAAAGGCAATATTGCCCCTTCCTTTCAAATTTCAAACATTGTATTTATTTCATAATTCTAACTTTACTAACAGAATAACACTGAATAACAACTATACTCTTTTTATATATCTTTATTGGAAATGTTTCATTTTCTACTTTTACCTTATGTACATTTTGATTAACGGTAAATATATTGCAAAATTATTAATTTACCTGGTGAAATATATTAATTGATTTAGAATGAAACAGTTTTTCATAATTAATCTGTTTTGTGATAAGAGTTAATACTACTTTTGCCTTGTATGCTTCTCTAATATCTAGAAACATAATGTGTAGCTTCATAGTTTTTTTTCTTAATATTTTGTAAATTATAGTTTAAATTTATATGTGTGTATGTTTATGTGTGTATATGTATATATATTACTGAATAAAAAACAGGAGAAAATAATGGTAGATCCCATACTTATACAATCCCTTTAAATAAATAAAGCATATGTTTAAAGAAAAAAAACCACAGACAAGTTCCAAATGAAAAGCAAATTCCTGCTATTAGTCTGCAGTCTCTCCCTCCAAAGCACAGATAAAGGCTACTTGGATGAAAACTGAAAACTTTATGCTCAGTTATAAGTGTCAGATAATATGCTCAATGATAAAGGTCCACTTACTGTATAATTTCACTCATGCTCTATGTCCAGAACAGGCAAATCTATAGAGACAGAATATGGATTAGTGTTTGCCAGGGAAGGGAGGATGGAATTTAGGGAGTGACTGATAATAGGCATGGAGTTTCTTTGGGGTGTGGTGAAAATATTCTAAAATTAGATAGTGCTCATGTTTTCACAAATCTCTAAATGTACTAAAACCCACTGAAATGCAAACTTTGAAAGGCTTAATTGTATGGTATATGAATTTTTGTATCACAATAAAGGTTATATTAAAACAAAAACAAAGTTACCACAATCTACCAAGTCTTCCACATAATTCCAGACTCTTTTCATTCACAGCAACTATATAAAGCCAGTTTTGTTGTTTTCAATAGTAAAACTTTCTCTATTTTTAAGTGTTTATTTATTCAGTCTTATACTAAAGAACATTTAAGCTTATTTCTATAGCTATCACTATATTTATTATAATCATTACTGTAATGAATATGCATATATATATAATGTAGTATACAATCTGAGTTCAATTACAAGATACAGCGGTGGGAAGGTTAAAAAACATGAACAATTTGATGTATATTGAAACATTGCCTCTAAATATGCTTTCCATTTACATTTTTCAATATGACCAAAAGGTATGCAGTAATCTGCATTGTCTTATTTTATATTAATTTTCTCATATACTCCATATGTTTTTATTTTATTTTATCTTGTGTGCTTTCAAGTTGATAGTTTGGAATAATTTTTTTCATATTTTAATTTACTTGTTAGGTAAACTTTAACTTTCTTTATATAAATCTTTAGTTCTTGATTAAGAACTGCTAATGAATATCAGTCATTATATAAATAGAAAACACTAGCACACCTAAACATCCATTCATCTTATAACTTTATCATCAGTTTTCCTGATTTAGTTGTTTCTAAAACCATATTACTTTTTCTCTAATTATTCTAGTAGTGGTTACAATATTTAATACATTTTTCTTAAATATTTCATTGAAAAATAATGTACAATTCTTATTTACCCCAGTGTTTTTTTAAAATTGAGTGGTGCTGTAGGTAATTTAACAATGTTACAGGACTTTTTTTCTGCTTTTGTGTCCTAAGAATTATTTCTTCATTTTATAAATATAGATTTGTTCACCAAAATCTCTCTATTGTTTCAATCATTTATCACATGTTTACAGAAACATTTTATACCTGCAGATTCAGGTTTTGATATTAAGAGAAGTGTTTTCCCATTATTGCTATGAACTTGTTTTATTTTTTCTATTAGTTCTGCTCTCTTCTCAAAAAAGATAAAAAAAGTTTTACAATGGCTACCATTGTCTGTCTTCCAGTCCTATTAATTTCTCTCTTATTACCTGCATAGCAAGTCTGCACTGACTACCAGCTTATCTGTAGATTTACAGACCTTTGGCCAAAGCTGTGGTATCTGCTAACTAAACCTAAGTAGTTGTCAGTCACCACAGGTGCAGAGTTGTTTCAGATATTTAATTCTATCTGCTTAGTTTTGTAGTTACAAAAGGACTTTTGACTTGCACCTGATATGGTAGAACATGGAGTGGAGAGGGGGATCTGATGGTGCAGCCTGGCCACATAGATTGAATGTGCCTACATGGCCTGCTCACTAATAGGGTTGCCAACACCCCAGCAGATTTGGGGCTTTTAGGTATCTCCCAATTTGTATATGTTGTCAGTAGCTGGAGACTGGACTGAGTATCTGGCCTTTGTGGTGGAAGGACAAAAGTGTCCATGCCTGATGTTGTTGACTTCTTGCAATTCATATTGTCTCCTTTGCCTGTTGCAAAGCTCTTCCCTAAGTTTAAACTACTTGAGTACAGTCAGTCTTTTCAGCAATCAAACTCTTAAGGTGACTAATGTGTATAAAAACATGACTTTAATAATCCTTATTTCTTCTCAAATCTAACTTCAATATTCATGCCTGAATTTTCTTCATCATCAATTTTCAATTTCAAATGTCTTACACTCCTTTAATGTGTTCATGGTTTTTTCTTACAATTATTTCAATGTCATTGACAGATTAAGTATTTCTCTTCCATATTCATCTCATCATTTTCAATATAATCAATTAATTTCACACTGCATTAATTACATTTGCTCTTTCTGTCTGCTTTACCCACAAGGCACAACCCAAAGCTCTGCCTATTCTGGACCCATCCTCACTGCTGAACATGGTTTCAGAATAAGGCATCATCTTACTGACTGGTTTAACTTAAATTATTATCTAAGAGTGCAAGTGACTCATCAATAATGTCCCTTGATCTATTAAAATACTTTCCCTTTCCCATTACATTCCAGCAGCCTTTCCATTTCACTCGGTTTATAAATACTAATGCTATTTTAATTTCAAAGTAAAAGCCTACATAAGATAAGGTTAGCAATTTCACACTATCAGATATACAAAACAAGTGTATCTGTACCCACACTCTGTCTTCCTTCCCGATATGTTGTTAAAATATGTGGCCTTCCCTTGTTTCTATATAACACCAATCTATTCCCAGGATCATAAACTCAAAGACTTTGCTGCTTCAATTATTCTAATTCATTTATGGATCATAAATATTACCTGAGAATTCTCACTAGCCTATATATGTCTTAAAAATAAAGCACTGTATTTCTCCAAATACTTCTATATTAATCTTCACTAACTTGTAGAAAACTTCTCAAATGAATTGTCTATTCTTATAACACAATGGTCTCTCCTTCCACACTATTGCAAATCCATTTACTGTAATATGTTTTACACATAGTGTACATTGGAAGAGATATGTACCTTGTACTAAAAACAAAAATAAATGTGATTGTGAATTTTGTCCATTCTGGGGGCTCCTTGCAGGACTGAGATAAAGATTGGCATTCATTTCATCCATCTCAAGATAGAGCCACTTTACAGGTGGCATTTGATAAAAGCATTTGAAAACACTCAACTTGTATTAAGCAACACATAATGTGACAAGCAGCAGTGTGATGTAAAAGCCTGGGCAGGAAAAGGCTGAGGAGTAAGATTCTTATTGGAGTAAGGGCCTCCTAGAGCTAACAGGAACCCTGGGGTATACAGGAATGTTGTGAATGACCAGTGTTGGAAACATGACCCTAAGATTGCTGAATTTTAGGATCCACATTAGAAGGAGGTGAAGGCCAAGCCAGAGTAGGGGGCAGCCAGCCTTTATATGAAGGAGTGCTGCAGCTCAGAGCCAATCTGTAAAGAAAGGAAGAGGTTTTTTAGTTTAGTTTTTATTTTTTTTTTCAGTTCTTGGCATTGCAAGAAAAATCTGTCAGGTCACTGGCTGACTGCTGAGATAAGGAAACAGAGACCTCAGAGATGGCACATGACAATGAATATAGTTTTTTCAAAAATAGTTGGAAATTTCACAAAATAGACAACTGCAGCTGCTTGTATATATAAGCAAACAAATTTATGACAAAATAAGAAATACTCATAATACATGCATCATTTCTGCAGCTAGACACAAGGTCATATTGGTCTTTATAAGTACCTTTTTCACTACTCATTCCATATTCCCTATGTCTTCAAAATACACCTTAGTTGGATATAGTTCTTCTTCCGGTGGGGTAATCTAAATTTTTATTCTTTTTTTTTATCATTTTTTATCCTTTATTTTGGTTTTCAATTAGAGAAGTTGTTGGTTTACAGAGTAAAATACAGAGTTATCATATACCACCTTATTATTAACACCTTGCATTAGTTTGGTACATTTTTTACACTTCATGAAAGGTCATCGTCTACAGAAATGTTCACCATTTGCATGGTGCACTCCTATGCTTGCTTGTTTTTTATTTTATTTTTATTGTAATAAGATATATGCAACCTAAACTTTCCCCTTTTAAACAATTCTGACATATGCTATTGAGTGTTGTTAATTATGTTCATATTCTACTACCATCATCACCATCCATTACCAAAATTTATGATCAAACCATTTAGAAATTCTGTACAATTTAAGCTTTAAGTCTTCATTCCCTAGCTCATCCCATGCCTTGGTGACCAATATTCTACATTCTGACTCTCTGAGTTTTCTTATTTTAAATATTCAATAAAAGTAAGATTATACATGTCCTTTTGCGTCTGGTTTATGTCACTCAACTTGATGTCTTTAAGGTTCCTCCAGTTATTGCATGTATCAGAATTTCTCTTTTTACACCTGAAAATATTCCATTTTATGAGTATAATACGTTATTCATTTTTCATTTTACCTTTTTTATCTAAAGAGCCCAGATTTTCAAAAATACAAATCTTTTAAAACACTTATTACTTTTGGGAAAACACTATGCAAACTTGAATTTTTCCCCCAAGAGACCCTTCTCAGGCTCACTAAGATAACAAGAGATCGCCTCCAGAAAAGCTGTATATTAAATTCCCCGACGCCACAAACTGCACATGTGGAAAAGTTTCACCCCAGAATTTATGGAGCTGTGATCTTACATTTGAAAATAGTTTACAGCAGCGCATTTGCCAAAGTGAGTCTGTACAGTGTTCAGATCACGGAGGGGTTTAGGGCAAATGTCCCAAGACGACCACGCCTCCACCTCTGCGCCGGTGTGCGAAGGCAGCAGCCTCATTAGGCAGGGGCTGGGGGGAAGGGGATGTTGTAGACCTTTGGCTGGGTCGTCCCGCGGAGCTTCCAGTGTGCCGTCGCTCCCACGTGTTCCTAGACCTGGTGTGGGCACTTCCCGCAGGTTCTTGGGACTGTATTCATGGGGCTCTTGGTCGCTTAAATGCATTCCTGTGGGTTCCTAGAAGGGAGCCCCGGGGCGCCGGAGATGGATCAGGATGGCGATGGCGGCCTGGAGGCTCCAGTCGGCCGCAGGTGTCGCTCAGTGGGTGCCACTCGAAGCCCAAGGTATGCGGTGGCAGCCTGCGGGGCAGGCTGAAAGTCAGCGCACGGGGCCGCTGCTGGTCCCCCTCTCCCCCTCTCCGCCACCCGCCGGGGGAGGTCTGCTTCCCAGGCTCCTTGGACGGCGAGCAGCTCTCCTTGGCTCGGGGCTGGGTGGCCGGCGGCTCTGTGGGGCGACCGCGGAGCAGGAGGCTGCTGAGGGGATCGCCCACTCCGGGGTGGGGCGGGAATCAGGGCCGACAACTGTGAGGCCTGGCTCAGAAGGCGCGGCTTCTCCAGGACATCCCAGGGCGCAGACTAGACATGAGAACCCCACTGGGTCCCCAGGCTCCTCGTGTGTGTGTGTGTGTGTGTGTGTGTGTGTGTGTTTGTGTGTGTGTGTGTGTTGGGGGAGGAGTCGTTTTATCTCCCTGGGTTCCTGCGGAGTTCCTGGCAGAACCATAGTCAACATTGGTGAAAGCACCCACCCCTTCCCCTTCCCTATAAGCTACCTGGGAGCCAACCTTGGAGCTGTGCTACGGAGGCCTGTGTGAAGATGGGCCTTGGGGACCAAGTGTGACCTTCAGCCAAGAAAACCCTCCTGCAGGAACATGGTTGCTGCCTCCACCCAGACCCCACTCCTCTCGTGGAACCAAGCTAGGGGCGTTTCACAGGCTTGGCGACTGTTGTGACCGACCAGCCTTGTGGGGTCACCATGGGCCTTTTGCTCTCCAAACTGCATGGTCTTTGGACACTGAGACCAGGAGGCCCTGGCTGAAGATGAGGCCCACAAAGACAGGGCCCTTCTGCGTGTAGGAGAGGCCTGAGCAATCAGTAAAGCTGGCTTCAGAGAATGAATTAGGGAGTGCCCCTCCTCTAGAATACTTTCTTTGCAAGAGTTTAAGAAGGGTTGGTGTTAATTCTTCTTTAAATGTTTGATAGAATTCAGCAGTGAAGGCATTTGCTCCTAGGCTTTCTTTGGTGGAAGGTTCTTCGCTATTGATTCCATGTCTTGTTATAAGCTTGCTGTGGTTTTCTCTTTCTCCCTGAGTCAATTTAGGTAATTTGTGTATTTCAAGAAAATTTTCCATTTCATTTGAATTATCTAATAAGTTGTATACAATTATTCATAGTATTTGCTTATAATTCTTTTTATTTCTGTAAGATCAGTAGTGACATCACCATTTTCATTTCTGACTTTAGTTGTCTTTTTCCTTTTGTGAGTCTAGATAGTCTTGTCAATTTTATTGAGTTTTAAAAATTAACCAACTTTTTGTATTGTTTGTTCTCTGTTGTTTTTCTACCCTATTTAATTTATCTCTTCTGTAATCTTCCTTCTGATAACTTTGGGTGTACTTTGCTCTTCTTTTTCTGGTTCAACATGTCAAGCTAGGTTCTTAATTTGATATCTTTTTTCCTTTTTAAAAATGCATTCACAGCTATAAATTTCCATCTGAGTATCACCTTTGCTGCATCCTGTAAATTATGGTATGTTGTGTCTTAGTTTTCATTCATCTCTTAAGTATTTTCTGATTTCCCTTGTAAAGAAGAAATTACTACATGTTATTTACCATTCATATGTCGTTGGACACTTGTATTGCTTTTCGCATTTGTGAATAATGCTGCTATGAACATAGATGTACAAATATCTCTCTTGAAGTCCTTTCTTTAAAAACTTTTGTGTTTAAACTTAGAAGTGGTTTTGCAGGGTCAAATGGTAATTGTTCTTTCTAAAAGCCTTTGTAAAAGAATATATCAGCTCTCTTCTTCCATTTTATTTTCTGTAAAGTGCTGGAGAGCACCATGAACATATCTAAAACTAATGTTGCTGGTAGGATTAATTGGATAAGAACTTGCTAATATTAGTGAGTTTTCTTTAGCAAATCCTAATAAAAATTGTCTGTCATTTTATTCATTATTTCTTTTTGTCACTTAGAGGTTTTAGACTCATTAAATGAGTGCTTTGATCAGCTTTGTAAGAAAGAACTAAATGCCCAATCCCTAGCTAGAAAGAAAGATTTCTTTGAATCCTGTCTATAATTGAACTTATAGAAAAAACCTGTCCCAAATCAATGACAAAATACTGAATCCAGGTTTTTTGTATATGTAATATATGTAAAAGTATATTACATGACATAGACCATTTTATATTCATCATAACTTTAGTATTATAATATTTGGTCCTTTAATAATGAGTTTTGTTCACAGTGGAAGAAAATTTAAAGAAATTTAGATTTGATTTATATTCATAGCCCTTGCAGTTTAGGCATGACAATATATTGTTTTCATTTTTATCTCTTTAAATTTTCTGAGCAACTGAATTTATTCAGAAAATTTTCACACATTTAAATAGGTTAGATCAATTTGAGAAATAACCAATATTGTTTTAATACTTCTCCTTTTGTGATATGATAAATACATAGGCTTTGCTAATAAAAATAAATTTCCAGTTAATAATTCCTACATTGAAGAAATGTAGCAGGCTCTTAATGGGACATCACATCCAACCCTGGAACATTTTTAAACAATTCATTTAAAGTGATTTATAGATTCAATACAATCCCAATAAAAATTCCAACAACTTTCTTTGCTGAAATGGAGAAGCCAATCATCAAATTTACATGGAAGGGTAAAGGTTCTTCAATAGCAAAACCATCTTGAAAAAGAAAAATGAATTTGCTTGACTTGTACTTCCCAATCTTAAAAATTACTACCCAGCCCTCAATCAAAACAGCATGGTAATGGCATAAGGAGAGACATACTGACCATTGAAATTGAATTGATAGTTCACATGTCAACCCTCAAATATTTATGGCCAACTGATAATTCATTCACTGGGGATTTAAAAATTTCCCCCAAAAATGGTCTTGAGAAAACTCGATGTCCATGTACAAATGAATGAAGGTGGTTCCTTACTTCTCACTGTATTCACAAAACAAATTAAAATAGAACAAAGACCTAAATATAAGAACCAGAATTATATAGCTCTGAGAAGAAAACACAAGGAAGCAAATTTAGGATTTTGTGTTAGGCAATAGTTTTTTCACCTTTATACTCAAAGTACAAACAAAATTTAAATAAATAAATAAATAAATGGGACCTTTTCAAGCTTAAAAACTTTTGCTCCTCAAAAGATTTTACCCTGAAACTAAAAGAAAACCTACACAATGGGAGAAAATATTTCGAAACCACATATTGAGTAAGAGTTTAATATCCAGAATATATAAAGAAATTCCATAAATCAACAATAAAAACACAAATGAGCCCAGGAAATAAATGGGCAAAAGACTTGAACAGACATCTTTCCAAGGAAGATATACAAATGTCCAGATAGCACATGAAAAGATGCTCAGCAACCTTAGCCATTAGGGAAATACAAATCAAAACACAATGTTTAGTCTTCTAATCCTTAAACATGAATGTCTTTCCATTTATTTAGGTTTCTCATGATATTTATAATAATGTTTTATAATTTTCTGTGGACAATTCTTACATTCTTGGTTCAATTTGTTCCTAGTTATTAGATTCATTTAGTTGCTATTGTGAATGTAGTTTTTATTGGTTTCTTCTTCTGATTATGAATTACTAGTATATAGAAACACTAGTGAATTCTAAGTGTTGATCTTGTCCCCTGCCACTTAGCTGAATCCATATATTTGTTCCAGTAACTTTTTTTGTGGAATTTTCATGATTTTCTCTATATTGGATTAGGTCATTTTCAAATAGGGAAAGTGCTATCTTTTTCCCTTTTCAAGTTTGATGCCTTTTATTTTTATTTTTTATTTTTTATTTTTTTGCCTAATTTCTCTGTCTAAACTTCCAAGACAGTATTGAATAACAGTGGTGGCAGTGTTCATCATTGTCTTGCTACTGATTTTAGAGGGAAAGTTTTATTATTTCACCATAGAGTATGTTGTTAGTTTTGGGTTTTTCATAGATGTCTTCTAACATATTGAGGAAGTCTCCTATTCCTTGCTTACTATGTGTTTTTATCAAGAAGGGGTGCTGGATTTTCTCAGATGCCTTTTCCGCATCAATTGAGATGATCCTCTTTTGTTTTTTTTCTTTGTGGTTTTTATATGATATATTGCACTTATTCATAACCTTATGCTAAACCATCCTTCCATACTTGTGATGAATCGAATGTGATCACAATGTGCAATTCTTGTTATGTGCTGTTGGAATCACTTTCCTGGTATTTTGAATATTTTTGCAGTTATTTTCATAAGGTATATTCATCTGTAGTTTTATTTTGATATCTTTAGCTGTTATTGATATGAGGAATGTAAATGCATACTCAGTAAAAACCTAGTATTATGTAGTTTTAATATCTACTATATAAAGAATAACCATGAGGATTATGAATAGGCTTTGGCCTCATAGAATGAGTTAGGGAGTTTTCCTTCCTATCCAATTTTTTGGAAGAGTTTGAGCAGGATAGGTACTAATTCTTCTTGGACTGTTTGATAAAATTCCCCTTTGAAGCCATCTGCTCCTGGGCTTTTCCTTTTTGGGAGAAGCAACAAAGAAATGAGATGAGTCTTTCTACCTTCTTTATCTAACCTGTATCTCCTTAATGTACTTTGCCAAACATTTCTTGAATACTGTGAAGAACAAATTTGTTAAAGAATTTCCTTATATCCTGAAAAGCTCTGGTTGCTCTTTTTTGTATATTAGGGATTACTGTGGAAACTTCTGCCATGAACTTGGGTCCTTCAAACCAATGGGAATGACCAAATCCTATGTTGGCAGTAGCACGTTGGAGGCATTTATCAACAAATGAAAGATGGGCTTATCTACCATAATGGAGGGTAGAGTCATAGTGGAAATCCCAATAGTCTGTCTCGCAGAGACCTATGGCATTGACTTGTTGATCATATGGAACCTAGAAGTAAAATAGGAAGGCCATATAATTGTCTATTTGATCTATGTAAGCAGAAGTGTTTTAATTCAAGTAAAAAAAAGTCTAATTTGAATCACATACACAAAAAGTCATGAACCCTCAGTCAATTTCCATACTTGAGAAAGTTTACAGACCCAAAATCCTTTGAATGAAGGATTTATATAATTTATCTCCTGCCCTTCCTATAAGCACCTGTGGCTTTTTACCAGGGTGTGTGTGCATTGGAGAAATGGAAACGCTCAGACATTTTGGGTATAAATAAACATTGGCTCTGAATTGACTTTCAATCATGAAGATCCAAAATATTACCAGAGTACAACAGTCAAGGTAGAAGCAGATGGATATCAGCTAATCATTAGAATTTTAAATCGGGTCTGTCACAAAGGGGGTACAGTGTGTCCCTCTACCCATTCTTTGGTTATATCCCCAATTCCAGAATGTAGAATTGGAATACACATAATAAGTGATTAGGGCATTAACTGGGCCATGTCAGTAGGGCATTGAGCCCCATCCCTTGGTGTGTGGGGAATCAAATATATATAAAAGGTATGGCAAAGAACAGAGTTGGAACAACTTTGTTGTTGGTGTTCTGTTGAGGAAGGAGAGAAGGCCCTGGGATAAAGACAAACCATTCACCTGAAAGTTCACAGCTGGCCTTGTGGAGAGAGGCAAAGCCTAGAGAGCCTCAGAGTCTACAGCTGACCTTGTGGAAGAAACAGAGGAGCTAAGTCCGAAGAGAAATGGAGCCCTGGGAAGAGAGGAACCCAAGAAGCCTGAACCCTGGCAAATGTTGGCAGCTGCCTTGCTCCAACATGTAGCAACAGACTTTGGTGAGGGAAGAAACTTATGGTTCATGGCCCAGGAACTGTAAGCTTCTACCCCAAATAAATATCCTTTATAAAAACCAACTGATTTCTGGTATTTGGCAAACTAATAGAATCAGCAACTGACAGAATCCCCACATTGATTCCCTGATCTGTGGAGTGTGAACTATTATGGTAGGAAGGCCTCTAACAAGCAACATATAGTAACCAGAAGAAATACTACATTCCTGGAGGGATTGCAGATGGCAGTGTCCCCATGAAGCACTTGATGGATGCATTCAACTCTCCTACTTGCACAGAAAACAAAGGGGTCTTGTAGGATTACAGTGGAATATCATAAACTTAATCAGGTGTTGACTTCAATCACAGTTGCTGTTCCAGGTGTGATATCATTGCTTGAGACAATTAAGACATTCCTAGGTACCCGGGTATGAAGCTTTTGAGCTGGCAAATGCTTTTTCTCAATACCAATTAATAAAGACCAATAGAAACAGTTTTATTTCAGCTGTCAAGGCCAGCAGTATGCCTCCATCATTTACCACAGATGTATATTCACTCTCAAGCCCCGTGGTATAATCTAGTCTCCGAGGACCTTAATCATCTTTCCCTTCCACAAGACACCACAGGGTCCATTATATTGATAACATTGTGCTCACTGAACCTAGTGAACACGAAGTACTAATTACTCTATACTTGTTATTGTCCTTTGTGGGTTAGAGATAAAACTAACAAAAAAAATCAGGGCCCATCCACCTTAGTGAAATTTATAGGAATTCAATAATGTGTGACATGTGATGATATCCTTTCCAAGGTGAAGTTTGATCTGACTGCACCGAAAAGTGCCTGGTGGGTTGCAGAAATGAGGTCTATAATGATAATGAGCATTTTTCCCTTCTTTTGTTATGGATATGTTTGTATATATACATAAAGCAAATATCTTTGTTTTATTCCTTCTCTTATCCCCTTGCTGTAGAGAATAATTTTGGTATTTAAGTTGAAGCATATCAAGTATAAGATTGAATATCACTAAAGAACTTGCATCTTCTCCTGGAGAAATGCTTCTTGTTGTAACCAAGACAATTGAATTAGGTTAGGCGAAAGTACAACTTTTCCTGTGTTTATATAGAGATTAAGTACAGAATAAGGAGGGTATAAGGAGAGTACCAAGAAGACATCAGATGGACTGTGATGGATAATTTCATGCATCAGCTTGTCTAGGTTGCAGTGTCCACTGTTTTGTGAATCAAGCACTGTCCTGCTTGTTACTGTTAGTGTAGTTCTTAGATTTAAATCATTTTTCATTTAATTGTATCCATGGCTGATTACATATACAACCAGTAAAGGAGATTACCTTCAACAATGAAAGAAATCACCTCATCCAGTCAATTGGATGCCTTAAAGCAAGAACTGAGGATTTCAGAAGCCAGAAAGAAGAAATCTTATCTGTACTTCAGTAAGCCCACTTCTGGGGAGTTCAACAGGACCTTCACTGAGTTTTCAACATGTGGTCTGCCCTATAGAATTCATCCTTGCCAATTTCCAGGGTTGGGTGAGCAAATTTGTATAATAAATATCATAATATTTACATATATAATATATTGTTTCTCTTTCGCTGGAGAACCCTAATACACCAAGTAAGTAAAAAGATAGTGGAATGAAATGTTAAAAGTATTTTCTTTAAAAAAATGTGGCCCATAATTCCCTATCCAGTGATATAATATTTTAAAATTGGAAGAGTATTCAATCCATTATCAAGCTAACAAAACCTGAGATAAATTCATCAGCAACAGAATTGCTTATCAGTAAATATTAAAATAAGGTTTTCTTGGAGTGGGAAAATGATATAGGCCAGAAAATCACACTAGCTAAACTAAAGGAACAGTGTAATAGAAGTCATAAATGTAGATAAAATACAATATTTTATTTTATACTAGTTGATATAAAATAAATTTTTGTTTAAATTCATAGTAGTAACAATAAATAATGACTATAGCTTATGGGTAAGTGAAATAATGACAGCAATTTCACAAGCAATGGGAAGGAGGAATTCTGTTACATGGCCATGTACATGATGGTTTCTTGTATTTTCTCCACTGGGTTCCATTGACTTCCAGCTTTTGGCTGCTTCCTATTTCTTCTTTATCCATCTGAATTTTAAAACAAAATATCTACAAAATATATATGGAACTAATATGCTGAAAACAACAAAACACTGATGAAATAAATGCTATATAAATTAATGGAGGATATCAGCATGTTCATGAATTGGGAGTCACACTATGGTAAATTGCCAATCCTTCCCAAATTGATGCAAGAAGCGATGTGATCCCTGTTAAATATCCACTAGATTTTTTGCATGTGTAGAGAATACTATTCCAAAATTAATATGATTCATCAAAGAACAGAATTCCTCTATATCAATGGACATGTGAAATCCAGAAAAAAAATCTGCTTAAAAAATACAAAGGTGGAACAGGCATTGGAAAACATTCCTATTCTTAAAGGGAAAATTTTATGGAAAAAAGCGTTCACAGCTACCAAGTAAATGAGAAAACCAGCAGGGCAAATTCCTTTAGATTTCAAGTTCTGGGAATAATCCTCTGTGGTTCAATGCTCTTTCCTCCTCACTTACTAAGCAGGGATAGATTCCCCAGTCTCCAAGCCTGAGGTGGTCTTTTTGGCCCAGACTCCTGCAGCCATGACTCTGTACTTGGAGTCACTGTTCCTTCATTTTTTCCTGTCTCTTTCTCTGTCCTAGTGGGCATGTATCTCCTTGTATATGATTCTCAAAAACTTTTCAATCTCTGCAATATATGGGAGTCCAAGTTATCACACAAGCATGTCCCCCACAGATCTTTCCAGATAATAGTATCTTTATTTCTGGCTTCTCCTGAGATGCTTTATTGGATCCATGAATCAAACAGTTAATCTTTTTATAAAATTGTTGCTTTTCACACCTTTGACTCAGCCTCTCTGAAGCACATTATATGAATAAACTGAGAATATTCCAAATCATCAAATGGTGGTTCATAATTGGTTAGAAGTTTTTTTCTTTAGCTTAACTGTTTCCTCTCACACCTTACTACAAGTAGCATGAAAAAACCAAGGCACTCCATATTTTACTTGGAAATCTCTTCAGCTAAATATCCATATGCATGCTTTACAAATTCTGCTTTCTACCCAGAAAAACATAATTCAGCCATGCTCTCCTTCACTTTATAACAAGGATAACCTTTTCTCCAGTGTTCAACAACATGTTTCTAATTACCATAAAAATCCTTACCAGAAGCTCCTTTAACATTAATATTTTAGCAATAATCTGCTTATGATGATCTATGTATTCTCTTAGATGATAGAAACTTTCTCTAACTCTCTCCTCACTTCCTTCTGAGCCCTCAACAGGCATTGTAAGGCAATCACGGATTTTACCCTGAAGCACCTCAAGACCTCCACTTCCCACCAAATCTATGTTATTTATCTGGGGCTGTCATTAAGGTGTATCACAAAGTTGGTGAATTAAAACAGTCCTATTAGATTATTGTCCTCCCTATTTCAGTTTGACAGCAACTTCATCACATCTTCAAAGACACTATATCAAATATGATTACTTTCACAGAACTTGAAGAGGGTTAGCAATTGTACATATGTTTTGGGACACCATTCAACCCATCAACTAATCTATGATAAAGGATTATTGATTCAATGCAAGCAGGGAGTGAAGGCAAAGACATATTTGTAAACAGACTAGCTAAGTGTTGAAAATGTGCCCAAATGTTTGCCAATCAGCAAAGGCAGAGTAATTTTTTCCCTTCTTATCATGAAAAAACAAATTGAGGTTAGTGAACTCACACTTGCTGAATAAAAAACTTACTATAAGGTACAGTAATAAAAATAGAAAGATATACATACAAGCCAGTGGGATAGAATTGAGAGTCCAGAAATCAACATATGCATAGGTGGTGAACTTTTTTTCAACAAAGTTACTAACAATATCCAATTGGAAAAGAATGTTCTTTTCAAGAAATGCTGCTGGAACACTTGGATATCCACTTTTAAGAAAGGAAGTTGGGTTTTTCTAGGCATGTAATCTCATCAGAGACAAAATTTACCTCAAATGAATCAAAGATATAAATAAGAGCTAAAATGAAATATCTATCAGAAGAGAAAGCATTTGCTTTTCTTGCATATTTTTTGAGCATGCATCTAGCTCTGGACATTTGTGTTTCTTTCTACATTTCCTGTAATAAAAGGAAGCTTCCAAAATTCCTTCTTACCCAAAGTAACTCCTCAGCTTCTCTCCAGGATTTATGATTATTCATCATTTCCCCCTAACTGTAATAGTTTGTCCCATTCAGCAGTGGCTTGTAAACTTGTCTATCAATCTTTCTGAAGAATGCCTTCTGCTCAGCCACTTTTGCACACTATAATATGAGTTAGACAAAACAAAGGCATGCATCTTGCCTGTGACTTTTGAGGAACCCCCAGAAAGCTCAAAACACACAAGCACAATTCCTTCGTAGCACAGCTCATTCTGCTCCCTCAAACGAGGTTAAAACAGTGAAAATTTGGGATGTCATCTTCATGACCACTGCCACACTGGGGAGGTGGATTGTGTCAGGCTAGCTTAAAAGCCATAATGCTTTCATAATATTTAAGTGATACACACACACACACACACACACACACACACATACACAAATACATATATGATGTTGTGAGCCTACAAAACAATCATGCATAATGTGCAGAATTCCCAAACATCACCCCTCCACTAACACCTTATTTTGTGGAATATTTGTTACCGATTATGAAAGAACATGCTCAGACTCTTACCACTAATTATGGCCCATAGCATACACTTGGTATATTTTTCCATGCACCACCTATTTTTAACGCTACATATCAGTATTGTGTATTTGTGGCTCCATCCCCACCCCCAATAGGACAAGAGTGGGGTGTTCTCTGGACAGCTGCAGATGCTTTCAGCCCACATGGAACAGATTGTTGGACATATCTCTGGCTCCATTTTCACCTTGGCAGAGCAGGAGGAGAAAGAGTGTGCCTTCAGCCTCTCTGGGCAACTGCAGTCACTTTTGGCCTCCACAGAGTAGTTTTGTTGGAAAACCTGTGGATACATCTCTGCCCCCAATAGCATAGGAGGGGGGCAGTGTTTCCTCAACCTCACTGGGCAACTGCAAGTGCTTGCAGCCCACATGCATTATATTGCTGGGCACTCCTCTGATTCCATCTCTGGCCCTGAAAAGACAGAAGCCTCTCCATGAAACTGCAGCAGCTTTCAGCCTGAATGGACTAGACTGTTGGACACATCTCGGATTCCATCCCCACCCTGACAGGGTAGGAGGAGAGAGAGTGCACGCTCTGCCTCTCTGGGCAAGTGTAAAGGACCTTTTAAAAAAATATTTGGTTGATTTAAATCTTTGACTGTTTTCTTGATTTCTATTAAAGTTGATTCTGACAGGTTTTACTCATACTTCCAGTGTTTCTGTGGGGGATTAGGCTTTTGGAGGACCCTAATCTGTCTTTTTTTTACTGATGTCTCTCTAAACTATTCTTTAATCAGGTTTTTGACTAATGATTCAAGACCTTTTCTTGCTGTAGTTTTATTAATCTTTTCTATTTATTTTTTTGTTTCTTATTTTTTTTCTTTTTAAAGCTTTAGATTACATAAATGTTTTCAAAAAACATCCCCTCCCCCTCTCACAGTCTCCAACATTAAAATCTTTCTTTAGAGTGGTACATTTGTTACAATTGATGAACATATATTGAAGCATTGCTACCCAACGTGGACTATAATTAAATCTTTTCTATTTCTTTTTCAATCACTTTTGGGAGCTTGTATGTTACTAGGAATTTGTCTATTTCATACAGGTTTTCTATTCTATTGGTATACCATTATTTGTTGTCTTTTTTTATAATCCTCATTATTTCTGTTAGGTCTGTAATCTCCCATTCATTTCTCACTTTAGAAATTAGAATCTCTTACATTATTTTCATGGTCATTCTAACTAAAAAAAAATCATCACTTTTTTTTTATATTTCCAAAGAATGAGTGTTTAAATTTGTTGATTCTCAGTATTGTTTTTCTGATCTCTCTTTTCTTCATATTCAGTCCAATTTTTATCATTTCCTCTCTTCTAGTTTGCAATGAGTTTTTTCTCCTTTTGCCGGTTCTAAAGAATGTGAAGTTCTGATACTTATTTGAAATCAACCTCTGAGCACTTCTTTTGTTTGCTTCATCCCATTTGTTTTAGTACCTTTTGTTTTTGTTTCCCTTCATCTCCAATATATTTTACTCCTCTTTGTGCATTCTTATTTTGTGAAATCGTTTTTAAACAGTGTATTGTTTTGTTTTGAATCTCATGACCTGTTTGTGAATCAAGCTTTATGTGGAATATTTTTTGAAGAGGTTCGAAGTCCCCTACCAGGCAACATTATGGAAATTTTTTCAGTTATGCACCATATACTTGAATTATACACACATAGCCACTGGCAAATCCCTTATATTTTCTTCAGACAAGTGGACTGACTAACATTATGACTGAAATAATGTCTCTTTGTCAATCAGCTTCTTCTGCATAACAATAACAAATTCTTATGCATAATAATGAGGATTTACTTATCACTTCTCTATTTGTGGAATTCAGTATATCTTGGTGGATGCAGTAGTATGTTAGTAACCATTATGCACACATGCTTATATATATATATATTTTTTTAAATCTCTTGAACATCTGAGTATGGACTGTGAAGACTATTTCTCAAGACACCCATTAGCCCCAGGGGAACAAGAGACATGAGCAGATTTGAACCTAACCTGAGGCATGGTCTAAATTCTACTTGATCCTGGCCCAAAGGCATGTTTGGCAGGCAGTATAAAGAAGCAATAAATTTGAACATAGGATAATTGAAATTATCCAGTCTGAAAGATGGAAAGAAAAAAAATGAAGAAAAAGTAAACAATGTCTAAGGGACATGTGGAAGACCTCCAAGTTTACTAAGGTATGCATTAATAGAATCCCAGAAGAAGAGAGAGAGCAAGATGTGAAAAGAATATTTGAAGAAATAATGGTTGAAACTTTCCCAAATTTGAAAAAAAAAATGAGCATATGCATAAGAAAAGACATCAACACTAATAAACATTGTATGAGTCAGCTAAAGGGGTGCTGATGCAAAGTACCAGAAATCTGTAGGCTTTTATAAAGGATATTTATTTGGGGTAGAAGCTTACAACCACAAGGCCCTAAAGAGTCTAACTCAAGATACAATAAGAGGTACTTTCTCACCAATCTCTTTTGCCACCTGTTGATGAAAGATGGCGGGTGACATCTCTAAGGGTTCAGCCTTCCTTCTTCCTCTTAAGGCTCTGTAGTCCCAGCTTCTTCTGATCTCAGCTGTAGGCTGGCAGAAGACTCATCTGTCTCCCCAGGGCTCATTTCTTTCTGGGATCAAATACTCTGGCCTCTTCACAAGGTCAGCTGTAGTCTATCAGTCTTATTTCTATTCCTCCATCCTTTGCCAGGTCTAATGATCTGTCTCTCTTCCTCTCTGTTCTTCGTCTCCTTGTATTTGCTTCCCTGTCTTTGACCATCCATTTATAGAGACGACAAAGGCAGTGGGGCAGGGACTCAAACTGAGTTGCCTTTATGACATGATCATATAAAAGCCCTAAACTTGATTTTATAAAGTGAAAGTGAAACCTCTGAATCTAATGCAATCTAATACACCTAAAGGAACAAACCAGTATAAAAACACAATCCAATATCTATTTTTGGAATTCTTAAACAATAACAAACTGCTACATGCGTTGAAATAACACTGTAATATATCAAAGAAAAGAGATAGTACAATAAGCAAAAATAAAAAAATAAACTTGCCATGTGCAGGCATATTTCTGAGATATTACAGTGAATGTCACAATAAATTGAGTCACATGATTTTTTTTTTCCTAAACATATAAATGCTATGTTTACATTCTACTGCTTTAAGTACATCATAGCATTATATCTTAAAAGTCAATACACATATGTTAATTAAAAATATTTTATTGCCAATAGTACCATCCAAGATGATGTCAGAGTAGCTCAGGCAGGTCATTGCTCTTTTGCAAAATAGGGGAGGAGGCATAAAAGTGTTCTGTGACAGCCATTTGGAGACCTGCAGACCAGAAGAGTGCTGCACATATCACCTGTGAGGGACTGAGGATAAAGAGAGGGAGAGTCCAAAGGGAAAACCATGAGTTGCTATTCCCTTGGCTGGAACATCCATTCATCTACCTCTTGTCACCAGGCAAACAAGAAGAGGGAAGGTGTGGCAGAGGGCTGACTGTGGTTTCTCTTCAGTGAGTGTAGCTACTTTAACTTGCTGTTCAGAAGAGCTAGTGGAAATTGAAGGATTCCTTTCCTTGTCAGGTTTTGCCAAGGAGCACCATCTGCTGACCAGCTGGACAAGTGAAGAAGACAGGCTTGGATAAAATGGTTGGGCCCCACTAGTGGCTCCTAGCCCCTGTTTTGATTACCCAAACAGAACAGTATTAAAGTTTTAGAAAACTGAAAATCAAAGAAGAGCTGTGAAATACAACCAGTAGGCAATAGGGAGAAATTGATCAACAGAGCCAAATCAATAACATCAGATGCCTAGGTATCAACAAAAGATAACCTATACAAAGAACAAGGAAGATATGACCCAGCCAAAGGAACAAACCAAGAATACTGATGAAATACAGGATTTAAGACAACTAATAGATGGTGTTTAAACAAACCTACTTAATTTAAGTAGATGAAGGAAAATATGACTAAAGAGATAAAGAATATCAAGATGACAATATGAGAGCATAAAGAACAATTTGAAAGCCTGCAGAAAACTAACAAATCATATGGGAATGAAAGACACAATGGAGGAGAATAAAAATATATTAGAGGCATATCAGTATATTTGATATGTTAGAAGAATAAGTAAGTGAATTTGAAGACAGAACATTTGAACTTGAAAAGATAGGAGAAAAGACAGAAAAGAAAGCAAAAAAGTTGCACAGTCTCAGGGTTGAATAACACAAAATGCAGAAAAATATGTGTTATAAATTTCCCAGATCTAGAAGAGAAAGGAAAAGAGATAGGAAGAATATATGAGAAAAAATTGAAAATTTTCTAACCCTTAGGGCAGACATAAATATCAATGTCCAAGAAGGACAGTGTTTCCCAAACATAATAAAATCCAAATAGACCCATTCTGATATATCTACTATTCAGAGAGTCAAAGGCAAAAGATAAATAGAGGATTTTGAGAGCACATACACACAAAAACAAAACAAAACAATATCCTTACAAGGGGAGCACAACAAGATTAAGATATAATCTCTTATCAGAAACCATGGATACAAGAAGGCAGTGGTATGATATATTTAAGGTACTGAAAGTGAGAAACTGCCAGACAAGAAATCTTTATCTGGAAAAACTATGCTTCAGAAATGAAGACAAGTTTAACATCTTTACAGACAAATATAAACGGAGAGGGTATATTACCAAGAGACCAAAACTACAAGAGGTTTTAAGGGGTGTGTTAGAGCCTAAAAGGAAAAGACAAGGGTAAGAGCCCTGGAGAAGAGT
Source organism: Cabassous unicinctus (assembly GCA_029593785.1). Taxonomy (NCBI): domain Eukaryota; kingdom Metazoa; phylum Chordata; class Mammalia; order Cingulata; family Chlamyphoridae; genus Cabassous; species Cabassous unicinctus. The sequence continues at coordinate 12,967 of JAQZBX010002739.1, read as the reverse complement.
GTAGAAATGAAGACCATAAGTAAGAGAAACTGAAAGGATTAAAAATACAGAAAATATTAAGATATGACAACAAAAAACCAAGGTATAAAGTGCATGAAGTAAATAATGCATTTAGAGTAGTAACATTGAAAGTTAGTGGATTGAACTCCCCAATTAAAAGACATAGACTGATAGAATGGATTAAAAAAAAAAAGGCATCTATTTGTTGTCTATAAGAGATGCACCTTAGATGGAAGGACACGATTGGGCTGAAAGTGAAAGGTTGGATAAAGATATTTCATTCAAATAGCACTTAAAAAAAGAGGGTGCAGTGGTACTAGTATAGGATAAAGTAGATTTTAAATGCACAACTACTATGAGATGAAGAAGGTTACTTTATATTAATAAAAGGGACAATTCCCCAAGAGGAAATAACAGTAATAAATACATATGCACCTAAATAGGTGCCCAAAAATGCATGAGGTACACACTAGCAAAACTGGTGGGAGAAATAGAAGACTCTACAATAATAGCTGGAGAGTTCAAGAGTCCATTCTCAGCATTACCTGTAACACCTGGACAGAGCATAAATAAGAAAACTGAAAGCTTGAATGATATGAGAAATGAACTACATATAATAGATGTTTTTAGAGCATTACACCCCCAAACAGCAGTATATATGTTCTTCTCAATTGCTCATGGATCTTTCTCCATGATAGATCCCATGCTGAGAGATAGATCATCAGATCGCAGTAAATTTAAGAACATTCAAATTATACCAAACCCTTTCTTTGATCATAATGGAATAAACTTGGAATTTAATAATTGGTGGAAAAAGTAATTTTCACAAATATATGCAGATAAAACAAAACACTTATTAATCAGTGAGTCAAAGAAGAAATTGCAAGAGAAATCAGTCAATACTTCAAAACAAATGAAAATGGGAACACAACATAATAAAACTTAGAAGATAAAGGAAAGGCAGGGCCTAGAGGGAAATTTATAGCCCTCAATGCTTATATTAAAAAAGAAGAAAGAGCTAAAATTAAAGACCTAACTGCACATATGCAGGAACAAGTAAAAGAACAGCAAACAAGTCAAAAAGTAAGCAGAATGAAAGAAATAATAAAGATTATAAGAGAAAAAAATTAAATGGTGATTAAGTAAAACAACAGAGAAACTAAACAGAACTAAAATTTGGTTCTTTGAGAAGGTCAACAAAATTGATAAACCCTTAAATAGGTTAGCAAAGAAAATGGAGAATATTCGTATAAATAAACCAAAAATGAATAGAATGATATTACCAATAATCCCACAGAAATAAAAGAGATTATAAGAGGATACTATGAACAAATGTCTACTAACTAACTAGACAACATTGATGAAATGGATAAATTTCTGGAAACACATGGACAAACCACACTGACACTCAACAAATCAGTCACAAGGGATTGAAACAGTCATCAAAAACGTCCACAAAATGAAAAGTCCACGATCAAATAGCTTCACAGGTTAATTTTCCCAATCATTTAAAGAAAATCTAATACCAATCTTGCTCAAACTCTTTAAAAATTTTAAACAAGAAGGAATGCTCCCAACTCATTTTAAGATGCTAACATCACCCTAATACCAAAGCCAAATAAAGATATAATGAAAAAAGAAAATCACAAGCCAATTTCTTTATTGAATATATATGAAAAACTCTTCAACAAAATTCTTGGTAACCAAATCCCAAAACACATTTTTTTTAATTTTCCCATTTTTTGAATATCCCAATCCTTGATTTTGTTTTATTTTTAGTGTTTTTTTAAAGTTTTCATTTATTTTATCTCTTATATTTAAACATAATTATTATTTCATTTTCCTATTAATTGTATTTGGCTATTTTAATGACTTCATCTTTAAAGAAGCTTTGAATCACAGAAGGGTTACAACTGGGGTGGGAGAGGATTGTTGGTGGGGGGTGTCTGGGATGGGGGTTTCATGGGAGGAAGCTCACCTGAACATGCATAAAAATATATAAAATTGTTCATAATGCTCATGGGGCATGGTCACGGTGGGTGGAGAATCACTCAGTAAATGAGAGACTACTGAATCCCCAGCCTGGAGAGCTCTGCCACATTCTCCAAGGGAGTAGCAAAAGTCCCTCAAGTGCAGGGGCAGTGTCTGACTAAGGAGTATGATCTACTGATGGGTTCTTGTTATTGATGACTAGCCTTATCAGTCTTTGCTCTTGAAACTGAAACTTAGCCTATTATCATGGGGTGCCTAAGGGTTGCCTCTTGAGATCTCCTTGTTGCTCAAATGTGGCCTATCTCTAAGGCAAACTCTGCACATGAATGCATTACCTTTTTCCTAGCATGGGACATTACTCAAAAGGATGAGCCTCCCTGGCAAAGAGGGATTACTACATAGTGCCAACTGGTAATATGACTGGAAAAGACCTTGAATAAAAGAGCGAAAAGGTAAAGACAAATGAGTTCATATGGCTAAAAGGCTTCAAAGTGCGTCTGGAGGTCATCCTGAAGGTAACGCTTATGCACATTTCAGTAGGACCTCATAGGCTTCCAATATGGATACCACCCCTAATAGAGGGGCTCCTGAGGCCTCTGGAAACACCCAGGTCCTATATTAGGGTGGATAGCTCTAAATTTTGGTGCCTTATCCATGGGCCCTACTTTGGAATCTGTGCTCCTGAAAGTGACAGAGTTAGACTCAAATATGTCCTCCCTGCACAAAGTCCATCAGTCCCTTCTATTCAAACCTACTGTGGTGCTGGAATTTGTAGGTGTACTTCTAGAGACTGAAGTCTTTGGCCTGCCCGTGTGCCAGCTGAGCCCAGAAACTCAGTGCAGCTGTAACTCCTACTCTACAGCCCAATGGACGCAGCCAGGACACCTGGGCAGAGATATGATGATGGACAATGGCCACCCCAGGAAATGGAGAGAGTCTGCAGCTGCAGGCAAGATAATCCATTCCATCTCATCCATGGGATATAAGCCCCCTCTCACTTAGAGGTGGAGTGGACATCACCATCGCAGACTCCTTAGGATTGCGGGGAGAGATATGGACTAGAGTGGACTTACTCTAGGCACACACTGGTATTCTGTTATAGATATACTGTGATCAAAGCAATGGAAGAAATTACAACATTAATGTGGAGCCATTGGCCACTGGATGCTTTCAGGGCAGGGAGAGGGAAAAGCAATTGTAATACAGGGGCTTTTTTGGAATTTGGGAATAATCCCGAGTGACATTGCAACAACAGATATAGGCCATTTTACATCAGCATATAACATGAAGAACTGTGTGAGACCGAGTGTGGTCTACAATGTGAACTATGGTCCATGCTTAGTGGCAAAGCCCCAGGATGTGTATATCCATTGCAGATGATATGCCACAATAATGAAAGATGTTTATGTGGGAGCTTGTTGGAGGTGTTCGAGTTGGGACGACATATGGAAATCCCTATAATTTTTGTGTAACATTTATATAATCTGAGTACCTTTTAAAAATAAAAAATGTATTAATAAAAAAAATTGTACATCACAATCAAGTGAGTGTTATATGAGGTATATTAGAGGTATTCAACATAAGTAAATTAATCAGTGTAATACACCACATTAATAAATTGAAGAAGAAAAGTCACATGATCATTCAACTGATGTAGAATGTTCATTTGGCACAATAAAACATCCCTTCTTTATAAAAACACTCTGGAAGATAGGAATAGAAGGAAACTTTGTCAGTATAATAAAGTGCATATATGAAAAACCCACAGCTAACATTGAATTCAATGGAAAATATTGACAGCTTTCCCACTGAGATTGGAACCAAGGCACAGATGTCCACTCTTCTTTGTTATTCAATATGGCACTAGAAGTTCTAGCTAGAGCAATTAGACTTAATGAAGAAATAGAAGACACCCAAAAAGAAAAGGAAGAAGTAAAGCATTCACTATTCACTGATAATATGTGTGTATACTTAGAAAATCCCAAAAAATCCACAATAAAATGATTAGAACTTATAGATCATTTGAGTAAAGTTGTGGGACACAAAATTAATACACAATAATGAATAGCATTTCTATATACTATGAATGACCAATCTGAGGAGAATGTTAGAAAATATTCCATTAATAATAGTGACTAAAAGAAACAAATATTTAGGCACAAATTTAACCAAGGGCATAAAGTACCTGCCTTCAGAAAACTGTAAAACATTGCTAAAAGAGACCAAAGATATATCAAATAAATAGAAGGATATTACGTCTTCATGGGTTTAAAGACTAAATAACATTACAATGTCAATTCTACCAAATCTAATCTATAGATTTAATAAAATCGAAAGAAAAATTCCAATATATTTCTTTGTACAACTGGAAAACTCAATTAGCAAATTTATCTGGGAGGATAAGTGTCCCTGAATAGCCAAAAATATCCTTAAAAAGAAGAAATAATTTGAAGGACTATCACTCCCAGACTTATCTAGCTACAGTGATAAAAAACAAACAAACAGCATGGTAGTGGCATATAGATATACAGATTGACCAATGGAATCAAATTAAGAGTTTGGAAATAGACCCTCATATCTATGGTCAAGTGATTTCTGACAAGGCTGTTAAACCCACTCAGCTGGGTCAGAACAACCTATTCAAGAAATGGTGCTTGGAGAACTGGATATCCATATCTAAAAGAAAGAGGACAACGATCTCATACCTTATACAAAAACTAATTCAAAATGTATCAAAAACCTATATATAAAAACTACAACCATAAAACTCCTAGAAGAATTTGTAGGGAAACATCTTCAAAATCTTGTGTTTGGTGGTGGTTTCTTGGATGTTATGAACAAACATGAGCAACAAAAGAAAAAAATAGATAAATGGGACTGACTCAAATTAAGCACTTTTGCATTTCAAATGATTTTTTTAAGAAGGAGAAAGGACAGCCAACTAAATTGGAAAAAATCTTTGGAGACGACGTATTTGATAAGGGACTGATCTCCATGTTATATACAGAAATAATACAACTTAGTGAGAAAACATCAAGCAGTGTAATTAAAAATTGGGCTAAGTAATTTAAAATACATTTTTCTGAAGGGGAAATACAGATGGCCAAAACACAAATGAAAAGATGTTCAACTTAAATAGCTATTAGGGAAATGAAGATCAAAACTACAATGAGATATCATGTCAAACAGTACATAATGACCATTATTTAGAAACAACAGAAAACTACAAGCGCTGTAAAGGATGTGGAGAAATAGGAACACTCCTTCACTGTCAGTGGGAGTATAAAATGGTGCATCCTCTGTGCAAGATGATTTGGCACTTCCTCAGGAAACTAAATATAAGACTGCCATATGATCCATCAATCCTGCTACTAGGCATATATTCAAAAGAACTGAAAGCTGGGACATGAACAGATATTTGCACACCAGTGTTCATAGTGGTATTATTCACAATTGCCAAAAGATGGAAATAACCTAAGTGTCCGTCAAACAATGAATGGGTAAACAAGATGTGGCATATTCATTTCATGGAATATTATTCACTGTAAGAAGAAATCAGTTGAAGAAGCACATGAAACTTGGAGAAACCTTGAGGATATTATGTTGAATGAAATAAGCCAGATAACAAAAGGATGAATACTGTTTTGTCTCACTGAAATGAAATAAATGCAATAGGTAGACTTATGGTGTTGGGCTAGGAATTGTAGGTTGGTGGGAGATGAAATGTGGGATGAGAAGGTAGAGATAATGCTGGATATATGTAGAATGTTTTATAAGTTCAAATGTCAATGTGTATTAATGTATGAATGTGATAATGAATGTAACAAGCACTGTGTTTGTGGCATAAATGAGTGTTTTAGGAGGTTAATATTAGTTAGAGGACAGCTGGATGTTAATATAGGGAATGTATGACAACAATTTTTGTGGTAGATGAAGATTGTGGTAAATCATATAAATACAGGAATGTTTTACTAAAGATGCTAAGAATGTGGTGATATATGGGGAAAATATAGCCAATGTAATTTATACACTATAGTTAACAACATTGTAATGTTGTAATGTCAAGAGACATCCATGTTGTCCCATTTGTCAGTACTTCCTTCTTACAGCTGAGTAATATTCTGTTGTGTGTATATTCCACAATTTACTTATACATTCATCTGTGGAGGGATACTTGGGTTGCTTCCAACTTTTGGCAATCATGAATGATGCTGCTGTGAACATTGGTTCATGGCAATCTGTTTGTCTTCCTGCTTTCAATTCTTCAGGATATATCCCCAGTAGTGGGATTGCAGGATCATATGGCAGTTCTATAGTTAGCTTCCTGAGCAATTGCCAAGCCATCATCCACAATGGCTGCACCATTCTATATTCCCACCAGGAGTGAATGAGGGTTCCCTTTCCTACACATCATCTCCAACATTTGTACTTATCTGATTTTTTATAGCTGCCAGTCTACTAGGTGTAAGATGATATCTTGTTGTAGATTTGATTTGCATTTCCCTAATAGCTACTGATGTTGAGCATCTTTTCATGTTTTCTTTAGCCATTTGTATTTCTTATTTGTGAGTGTCTATTCAAATCTATTGCCATTTTTTAAATGGGGAAGTTTTATTTTTATTTTTTAGTGGTAGGATATCTTTATATATTGTAGATATTTGGCCCTTATTGGATAAATCATTGCCAAATATATTTTTTTCTCATTCAGCAGGCTGCCTTTTCAATTTCTTGGTGAACTTCTTTAAATTGCAAAAAAAAATTAATTTTTGAAGAGGTTCCATTCATCTATTTTTTCTTTCATTGCTCATGCTTTGGATGTAAAATTTATGAAACCATTTCCAAATACTAGATGCTTCCTTACATTATCTTCCAGGAGATTGATGGTCTTGGCTTTCATATTTATATCTTTGATCCATCTTGAGTTAATTTTTGTATAGTGTATGAGATGATGATTCTCTCTCATTCCTTTGGATATGGATATCCAGTTCTCCAAGCACCATTTGTTGAAGAGGCCATTCTCTCTTAGTTGAGTGGGCTTGGTGGCCTTATTGTTTATCACTTGACCATATATGTGAGGATCTGTATGAGAACTCTTAGTTCAGTTCCATTGGTGACACAGACATCTGCACATGGATATTCATTATGGCATTATTCATGATTGCCTAAAGTTGGAAACAATCATGCAATCTCTTGTTGATAGTAGATGTAATCAGCTACAGATGTATTCAAAATCTAAGAATTTAAATCCATGTATAAAATACCCTCACAGTAAAATTCATGCTCGTGCTTACTTAAGCACAAAGGTGGTCAACATAACAGTCAAGTTGACATGAAAAATTAACCATCACAACTTATTCACCCTTTTGAATAGAAGGGAATGTAGAAAAGTAAAATAAGTTTTATAATCATGAACTGCAGACAATTCATAGTTTTTACTCTTTTCATATAAGTGAAGGTAACCTACCCAAATTGATTTACAGATTTAATTCAATCCCAATAAAAATTAAAACAGCATCTTTCACTGAATTGGCAAAGCTAAGTATAAAATTTATTTGGAAGGGCAAGGGGTCCTAAATAGCCAAAAATATATTGAAAAAAAAATTAAATTGGAGGAATCACAATACCTAACTTTAAAGCATACTACAAAGTTACAGTGGTCAAAAATGCATGGTCTTGGCACAATGACAGACATACTTACCAATGGAACTGAACTAAGAGTTCTGATATAGATCCTCACATCTACGGTCAAGTGATAAACAAAAAGGCCACCAAGCCCGCTCAACTCAGAGAAAATGGCCTCTTCAACAAATGGTTGCTGTCAGTAATTCTGGGTATATACCTAAAAATGGTATTGCCGATTCACATGGCAAGTCTCTATTCAACTTCCGTAGGAACTGCCAAATAGTCCTCCACAGTGGCTGTACCATTCTACATTCTCACCAACAGTGAATAAGCGCTCCAACTCTCCACCTCCTCTCCAACATTTATAGTTGTCCCAACTTTTTAATAGCAGCCAGTTTAATAGGTGTGAATGATATCTCATTGTAGTTTTTATTTGCATTTCCCTAATTGCTAGGGATGCTGAACATTTTTTCATGTTTCTTCACTGTTTGCAATTATTTTTGGACAATTTTCTTTTCAATTTTTTGCCTATTTTTTTATTCAGGTAGTTTGACTTTTGAATGTTGAGTTGTAAGATTTCTTTGTATATCATGGATATTAAACCCTTATCACATATGGGATTGACAAATATTTTCTCCCATTGAGTTGGCCTTTTCACCCTTTTGACAAAATCCATGGAGGTGTAAAAGTATTTAATTTTGTGGAGGTTCCATTTATCTAATTTTTCTTTTGGTGTTTGTGCATTGTGCATACGTTTTAAGAAATTATTGCCTACCACAAGATTTTGGAGGTGATTTCCTACAGTTTCTTCAAGGATTTTTATGGTTGCTGCTTTTATATTTAGGTCCTTTAACCATTTTGGGTTAATTTTTGTATAAGCTGTGAGATAGGGTTCTTCTTTCTTTCATTTGGATATGGATTCCAGTTTGGCCCACACCATTTGTTGAGTAGATGGTTCTGTCCCAGCTGGGAGGGTTTGACAACCTTGTCAAATATCACTTGACTGGAGATGTGAAGGTCTATTTCTGAGTTTTTGATTTGGTTCCTGTGGCATTTTGGCAGTGAAATGCCACAGAACACAAAATGAGCAACACCTAACTGAATTCTATAGAGCATTTCACCACAAAATAGCAGGATATACATTCTTTTCAAGGTCACCTGGATCCTTCCCCAAGATAGACCATATGATGGGTCACAAGACAAGTCTCAAAAAATTTTAAAAATATTGAAATCATACAGAGCACTTTCTGTGACCATAACAGAATAAATATAGAAATCAATTAGGGACTTAAAAAAGGAAAAATGATACATATATGGATATTAAACAACACAGGCTTAAATAATCAGTGGGTCAAAGAAAAAATTGTAAGACAATTCAGGAAATAGCTTGAGATGAATGAAAATGAGAACACAGCATATCAAAACCTATGGGACATGGAAAAAGCAGTGGTGAGAGGGAAATTTATAGCCCTCAAGGCTTACCTCAAAAAAGAAGAAATAACTGAAGTGGAAGACCTAGATTCACACCTGGAGGAACTATTATAATAGTAAAAGAAAATAATCCCAAACTAAGCCAAATGTAATAAATAGTAAAGATCTGAGCAGAAATAAATGAAATTGAGAACATAAAAGCTATAGAGAGAATCAACAATACCAAAAGTTGGTTCTTTACAAATCCTTATCTATACTGACAAATGGGAAAAGAAAGAAAACAAAAATAAATAAAATCAGAAATGAGAAAGGGGACATTACCACTGACCTCATAGAAATAAGAGAGATCACAGAATTCTATGAACAGGTTTATGCCAAATAATTAGACATGGTAGACAATATGAAAAAATTCCTAAAAACACATATGAGCTACACTGACCCAGAAGAAATAGAAGACCTCAACAACAAAGAAGAGATTGAAACAGTCATCAAAAACAACCCCAAATTTAAATTCCCAGGACCAGATGTATTCACAGGTAAATTCTACCAATCATTCAAAGATGACCTAATACATATCTTTCTCAACTTTTTCCAAAAAATTGAAAAGGAAATAAGGTTACATCACCCTAATACCAAAACCAGATAAAGATACTATGAAAAAAGGTAATTAAAGATCAATATCTCTAATGAATATAGATGCAAAATACATCAACAAAATACTTGCAATCAGAATCCAAAATCAGATTAAAAGAATTATATACTACAATCAAGTGGGTTGTATCCCAGATATGCAGGATTGGTTCTTTGAAAGAAAATCAATTAGTGTAATAAATCACACCAATAGAAAAAAAATCATATGATCATCTCTATTGATGCAGAAACGGCATTTGACATATTACAGCACCCTTTCTTGATAAAAACACTCCAAGAGATAGAAATAAAAATAAGCTTTCTCCATATGGTAAAGTGCATATATGAAAAGCCTACAGTACGCATTGTACTCAATGGTGAAAGACTGAAAATTTTCCCACTAAATCAGGAACAAAACCAGGATGTCCACTGTCATGATTATTATCCAGTGTACTGCTAGAAATTATAAGTAGATTAATGAGGTTAGTCAAAGAAATAAAAGGTACCCAAATAGGAAAGGAAGAAATAAAACTTTCACTCTTCACTGATGACATGATCCTCTATCTAGAGGATCCTGAAAAATCCACAACAAAGTTGCTAGAATTAATAGGCAAGCTCAGCAAAGTGGTGAGACACAAGATTAATACTCAAAAATCAAGTGTTTATATACTAATGTGCATTTTGAGGAGGAAATCAGAAAAACAATTCCATTTATAATATTGGCAAACACCATCATATTTAGGAAAAAACTTAACCTAGGACATAAGGAACCTATATTCAGAAAACCAAAAAACATTGCTAAAAGAACCTGAAAAAGACTTAAATAAATGAAAGGATTTTCTGTGTTCATGGATTGAAAGACTAAATATTGTTAAAATGTCAATTCTACCCAAAATGATTTACAGATTCAACATAATCCTAATAAAATCCCAAGAATCTTTTCTGCAGAAATCAAAAAGCAATTAATCAAATTTATTTGGAAGGGCAAGGGAGCCTGAATAACCAAAAATGTCTTTGAAAAGATTGAAGTTGGAAGACTCTCACTTCCTGACTTTAAAACATATTACTTAGTTACATTGGTAAAAATAGCATGATGGTGGTATAAGGACAGATTGACCAATTGAATTGACTCAAGAGCTCAGAAATTGACCCTTAGTTTTACAGCCAAGTGATTTTTGAAAATGCTGTTAAACCCACTCACTTGTACCAGAACATTCTATTCAACAAGTGGTGCTGGTAAAACTGGATAGCCATATCCAAAAGAAAGAAAGAACACCCATATCTCACATTTTGTACAAAAATTAACTCAAAATGGATCAAGAACCAAAATATAAAAACAACAATCATAAAATTCCTAGAAGAAAATATAGGGAACCACATTCAAGATCTTGTGGTAGGTTGTAGTTTCTTAAACCTTACACCAAAAGCCTGAGCAACAAGAGAAAAAATATAAAAATTAGACCTCCTCAAAATTCAATACCTTTGCACCTTAAAGGACTTCATCAAATGGGTGAAAAGTCAGCTGACTCAATGGGAGAAAATATTTGGCAATCACATATCTGATAAGGGTTTAAATCCATGATACATAAGGGGATCATACAACTCAAGAATTAAAAGACAACCTATCCAATTAAAAAATGGGCAAAAGATTCAACAAGACAACTGTCCAAAGAAGAAATACAAATGCAAAGAAACACATGAAATAGTGTTCAACATCAGGAATTAGAGAAATGCAAATCAAAACTATGATATTATTTCACACCTATTATACTGGCCGCTATTAAAAAATCAGAAAGTGTTGGAGACGATGTGGAGAGTTCAGAATGCTTATTTGCTGTTGGTGGGAGCATAGAATAGTCCAGCCACTGTGGAAGGCTGTTTGAAAGTTCCTAAGGAATGTGAATATAGACATGCCATGGGATCATGCAATACCATTGCTAAGTATATACCCAGAAGAACTGAGAGCAGTGACACAAATAGACATCTGCACACCAATATTCATAGCAGCATTATTCACAATAGCCAAAATTGGACACCACCCAGCTGTCCATCAACTGATTAATGGATAAACAAATTGTGTAGTATACCCATGATGGAATATTATGCAGTGGTAAGAAGAAATGAAGTTGTAAAACATAGGTCAAAATGGATGAACCTGGAGGACATTATGCTGAGTGAAGCAAAAGGACAAATACTGTATGGTTGCACTATTATGAATGAAATATATTATGTGAAATAGAAATACATTATGTGAAATATGAATATGGGTAAACTTGTTTTTCTTTGAAGCTGAACAATTATAAGTTAAACTACAAAATATTAATGACAGGAAAAAAAACACTTCATGATAAGTGAAGGAGCCCAGTGACAAAGTACTACATATCGTATGATTCCATTTATATAAAAAGTAAATATAAATCAATTTATAAATATGAAATTAGATTAGTGGTTATGTAAGGCTGAGGAAGGAATGCTAATGGTTTGGAGTCTTTCCTTTTGGACTAAAGAAAGTGTTCTAAAATTCATGAAATGATGAATGTACAACATTGTGATTATAATCAAAGCCATTGATTATACACTTTGCATAGATCATATGGTACATGAATATATCACAATAAAACTGCTTAAAAACAAAGAAATAATTGTACAAGAATAGTCAGAAATAGCAGATGTGTACAGCATGGGAGACAGACAGATTGGAAGATGAGGAAATTTTTTTCTTTATTTGTCTGTTTTTTGTTTATTATTATTATTTATATAATGAAAATGATTTGATAATTATTGATATGATGAACACACAACTGTGATTATACCAACTACTATTGATTGTATACTTTGGATGAATTGTATGCTTTATTAACATGTATTAATGAATTTGATTTGTTTAAAAAAATTATGTTAAATGAAAGAAGGCAATTCCCAAAGACCATATACTATATGTGTCGTTATCTCCCGGGCGAGGGGTGATCAGTGGCCCGGGGCGACACAGGCAAGATATGGGCCGTTCGGCGTGCACTCCGAAGCGGCTAGGGTGAGGAGGTTCTCAGAGAGCTGAATCCTCTCCTGAAACTCTCTGGTCTCCACAGGTCGGGTGTGGGGGAACCTGGTGTGCTGGGAGCAGCGCGGTAAAGAGATACCACGGAGACAGAGCTGGTGGCGTAAGTCTGTTTTATTGAGGAAGTACAAAGTTTATATAGAGTAAGGCTGAGGGGCAGTCCCACAGCAGAGGATGAGGGTCTCCATTGGGCAGCTGGCCAGAATAGGCAGTTGCTAGGGCAAAGGGGCAGATTTA